>JAOTRI020129079.1:0-11549 GCA_028564885.2 Zoanthus sanctaehelenae
TAGAACAAAGAGCAGAGGCCCTAAAATAGAGCCTTGCGGTACACCAGAGGTAATTGACAGCGGATCAGACGATACACTACCAACGCCGACAGTTTGAGTACGATCCTTTAAATTTCATGAGTTTTCCGAACCTCTCGATTCTTGAAAATATTAAAAAACTTTTAATAAATTGAGAAACAAGATTTTTTTGTTAGTTTCCATATATGGTCATTCGGTATATGAGCTGGAACCGAGATTGAGTGAACCAATCAGAACGCTAGAAACGTATTATTCGAGGTTGAAACTTTAATAATTTTTGATATTTTAGATATTTCTTTCAGGTTATATTGATATTCCACAACCCTCCCCCACAGGAAAGTATGGTTTTGAGATCATCTAGTCTAGCTAGAGCAGCGCGACAGGGTGTAAATTTTGCAAGTTTATATACGATACCTTAATAATACAAGCTGATTAAGATCGGTTTGGACTATCGAGTTTTAGTATTTTGCAAAATAAGGGTTATTACACATACTACAATCTGATTGGTTCCCTAACCTCGGGCTATTCGTGTTAGGCCGAGGTGACGAGTTTGCAAAAACAATGGCGGCTCCTTCGCGTTTAGTGGAATTGTCAAATGACTATTTACAAGAACTTATAGTTTAATACCCGAGAAGACAAAAAAAAGGTACTAAGTATGGAATAAAAATATCCAATATAGTAAGATAGAAGCATTAAAAAACAGACATATTGCTACTTTTTTATATAGATTTTTTACGGACACTACTCCTGTTGTAGTATTTGCAAATTAGCATGTATTTATATTCAATTTTGGCTCACTATGTTGGAAAATACTAAAATACTTTGACCTCTAGGCCTCATTACGAGGCAATAGCCTATTCGCCCTTCGGCCTCAGATCATGGGCAACCTCGATATACTTTTTAAAAATACCCTAACTGATGAGAAACATTTGTCAATTCCACACGTGTTCAGTTTCGCTTTTACTAAAAGGCTTTTTGATTGGCTGTTAGAAATGCTGTGCTTCCACGATATGGTTTAATTGGGTCTTTCTATTTTGGTCATGCGCATTTATTACCTAAAGAACACGCGCCGACGAACGATTGTTTTTGAATCAGTTGGGTATGTTGAGGACTTCTACAGTATTTGGAAGATCGTACTTTGCAGCTAAACTTGGTACGTATTTGAAATTTACTAAATGGTCGTTTGAGATTAAAAGATTTAGTCAATTATTTTTAATGTCGACGATTTTTGTTCTTCTCAAAAGGCGGAAATATAAACATCTCGTTTGCAGCTATTTTAATTGGTAATATAATAGTTGGTCTTGCTATTAAAAAATCCAGTTTTCAGACTGCAAAGGTTTTGCTATTTCATACCTGCATTAAATTTACACATTCTATATTTTTATTTTATTTATTAAAATCAATATTTATAAATATGTCTTAGAAGGCATTGATCAGTAAGTCATTTGTTTATAAAATCTTCTCCACTCCAGAAATCGTCACACATCGATTGCTAAACTATTTCTTCTTTGTCTTGAAACGTAGAGGAACACAACAGGAAGTTTTAAAGTTGCTTGTTCTAAATATTTTCTGTCGTTGAACGTACTAGTTTATGCACGAAGTGTCATCGCCGGTGTAAATTTACCTATTTAGTCGTAGAAGTTTAATTGGGTCTGGGTAAGTGTTGTAACCTTAGTTTGTATGATAAAATTAAAAGTGTTCGCCAGCAATTTCACCAATAACAGAAGTGTTCTTTCCATGATCCAATTCTATGTTTTCTACTCCATAAACTAATTGCCGGTTAGAAAATTTATTACTGTAGATCAAGTACATTTTCACGTACTAAAATAATATGATATATATATATATAATATTTTCTAATAAAAGTTTACAGCATTGACGTTGCACTGTTTCAAGTAGATTTCATTCACTCATGTATTAGCGCCTGAGGAGAGAGGACTTCGGTCCTCTCACGTCATTGCTGCAATACTCGATGCACAAACCTTCAAGTAAGCTTTCGCATAGATTTATTGTTCAAAAACCATTCCCCATTCCCGGTTTTAGGAACATCCCAAGAGCTGGCGATAAAATGAACGAGAAATGCAGATTTTATTTTATCGCGAGCATGTGGGTATATTTGTGAACAAACTACGAACTAAAAGTTCATGGAAAATAATTTTAAAAAGACAGAACTCTGAAAAATCAACGCGAAGAAAATAATTTTCAATTAAGCAAATGCGAAACCAAGATTTTACTGAAGTTTGTCAAAAGCTCAAATTAAATCGCAAATTAAAATCAGCAAATACCTTGTTTTAGATTTTATCAGTATGTCATTTGTAAAGCATTAGAAGAACTCAACCAGCATTTGATATGCTTTCTCACGCCGCCATCCCCGATTGAGAAGTACCGAATCGCCATCTTCAAGATTTCTTGTCAAAACGAGGCAGGAATTTGTATATTTTTGCACCAGAAAATCAACCAACTACATCAATTGAAAATCCCGTATTAAGTAAATCTGGGAATAGTTTGAATTCCATGTTAAAAAAATCCAACAGAAAAGCGGCTTGAAAATGTTCTAAACTCGGCAAACGTATCTAAACTAAAAGGCGGGAAAACTGTTGGCCGTGCGCCCAAAAGCCCGCTAAATTAAATAACTTGAGTGTACACTCGGTTAAAGGACAACTTTAAAATAATAGAATCATTGATTAGTTTTAAGAATTCATCATTTTCTATAGTCGGAAACTTTTGTATTTTGTCCATTTGCAAGCAATCGAAAAGAGCATGGTAATTTTTTTTAAACGATGAATGGTATGCGTGGAGTGTGTTCTCTGATATATCATGGTCATGTGATCGCCTTTGACCAATTACACGCGTGGATTTTTTCCAATGAACGAAGTTTCTAATAAAAATGCATAACCGTAACGCGGGCTCCGTTTGTCACACACATGCGACCAGGAAACACGACGCATGAAACAACAGGTTGGCTTAACAATCATTAATATTTAAATACTAATTACAGCAACTCAATTCTTTGTTAAATCATCTTTATTTAAAGTCTATAACTATTATCATAATCGTAAAACGAAATTCTCGGTTAAATCATATCAGGCAGTTGTTGAATTCCCAATTAACCAGTTAGCACTGAGCCAACTAAGCGACTACCGACAGAAGGTAATGATTTATTCAACCAGTATATAGATGAAGACTATATCAACAATAATCTATTAACATCAACTTTGATATTGCCGTAAGTTTTTCAAGTTTTAATAGCTCGATCATAGATGGCTTAAATAACCGTTCACAAGGTCTTTATACATGCATCTGGTCAATAGAAGACTCTATTCACGAATAGAATGCAATACCCATTTAACGTCAGCTTCGTTCCGAATATCGAGTTTAGGTTACAAATGGGAAGCAGTTATTTTTTAGTTTACTCTTATCTATGTCGTAATTGTGACAACTTCTAAAGCCCAGCTATATCGACACCAAAAGCCGTTTTAAAATAGGGTATTGCTAATTACAAAATAGATATAAAAAATCTTTATTTTTAAACCAAAGGATTTAGCTTGATCGGTTGCTAGATATTACAACCCCAGTTCAATTACCCAACGAAATACCACAAAAACATTAAATTTTATTGTAAAAACTACGAGATCTTTTTCCGGCTTTCAAAACAATTAATTGATAATTAGGTATGCTTCTAGTCAAAGCAGAAAATTATCTTTCAACTAAGTAAAGCATCTAACAAACTTTTTACGAAAACCAATTCCCGTCTCAAAAAGAGTCGAATATTTAGTTTTAGCATAGACAACCAACGATTTTGGACTTTATGGACTGAACAGTTTTTTCCATCAATTTGATTATCCGAGTTTGATAGAGCTTCATAGAACACCAATTGTTGTGAGTGATTTAGGGTAAAGAGCTTTTCAACACTGCTGTTATTTTTAGTTTACTTGTATAATTCTTATTTTCTTAATAACTTTCTTTTCAAAAAAAAAAGTAATTGAAAATGATACAGTAATCAAATAAGTACACGAAGTCTAAAGCATCGAGTAGACTGTATGACTCCCACTTCTTTTTAGACATAAATCGGTCACGAAAAATCTTTGACGAACCTAAAACAACGACTTGTACGCTCGTTTATAGGCAAAGCGGTGGAGGGTGCTGTCATACAATCTAAAGAATGATGTAGCTTCAATTTAACAAACTCTAATTTGTTCGAGTACCATATAATTGTATTTATTTAATGGAAGCTATTTTAATTTGTTTTGCTGTCAATGAAATTCACCTCATACGCCTCGTGTGGGAAAGAGATAATCTTTTGACCTTTTCACTTGAAGACAAAGGACCTAAATAATCTTATTTAAATGCAACCTAAAACAAAAAAAGTTTATATTGGGAGAGAGAAAAGGAGGCCAATTTTGTTTTTAAACAGTCGTTTATTAAGAGAAACGTTTATACCTGTATCGCCGCTGTTAATTAGTAAGCTTTTTAGTTATTTGCAGTGTTGTTCTCATGCATTTACAAGATTTTTTATCAATCTTCAAATAAATATAAAATGTATTTGACAACTCGGGTGGAATGGTTTCAAGTTGTTTGCCAGTGAGAAGAGAAAAACTGGGCTGGTGTCAACACAAGGCACAATTTATCTCATAAGGATTAACACAACTGTTCTGGTTACATTCAAGATTCTAACGAGAAAATGAACTTCGTTAACTCGTTCACTATTAAAGGAAGGAGGGTAACGTAGTTTGTTTTCCTTTTTGGATTGGATAAAAAAATGCATTGAGTCACTGAAAGAAAAACGAATTAAGTCTATTCAGTATTAAAGATTTATAGTTAACATACAATTCATTAAGTATCCCTCTAAGACTGAGTTAATATACTAATATCAGAAACGATTCTAAGAACTTTGTTTTTTTCAGTAACTCAGCGCATGACATGCGCATTACAGCAATAGCAAATACACATTTCATTTCCCTTACTGGAACGTCTTATCACTGTTACAGTAAACACAAGATAATCCTTTGAATCTTTTCTACTCTCTTACAATATCATTCACTTTTTACATACCTTAAAATATTGAAAACCTCTTTGACCCTTGTAATTTAATCCTATGTCAAATACATTGACACTATATCTAGTTCCCATCGATTCAAAGTATATTAATATCATTCTAGATTATCTTTTACTAATTGCAATGTAGACATAACAGCTTGAATCCATATTTCATGCATTAGTTTCCAAGTCCAGCAATCGTTGCATGCAGTTATGTCGAGATCTCTTTCACTATTGGGATACTCTCGTCGTTACTATCATCAAACCTGATTCAAGAAAGATTAAAGCGCATTTAAGTTAAAATGCGAAGCATTAGAATTATTTAACTAACAAGTAGTGTGAATATTCACAGTTTCCTTAAGAAGCAGCGGCAACTGTTCTGTTCATTTTAGAGAAATATGCCAGCTCGGCAGAACTATCTTGTTAATATCAATATGCATAACATGTGCTACTCGTTATAGCCAATTTGATTTCTGAATGGAAATATAAAAACTGCTCCCATTATTCACAAATTCTGTTCGTTTGGGCCTTATCCGGATTAAGGATAAAGTTTTGGAATTCCTTCCAGATTGTTACAGCCATGAAATATTTGTTTCAAATTTAAAAGATTAAACATGTTATTTATAACTTCGTAGAAAAGCAGCCACGCGAATTCCACAAAGTTTTCATCTAACGAACTCCTATTCCGCAACAGGCCCAATAAACGCCCCTTAATCTAATACTGCATATTCTACACTGTTTCATTTGAAATGCGCATAACGTCAACAAGGTGAACAAATGTGAGGGGAAATAATAATTAAAATAACACAGCTGTTCAGAGACATAACATATCATAACGGCCACTGTACAACAATGAAGTGGGAGAGATCTCTTTTCTTGCCTAATAGCCCCGCTTTTTACGTTTAATTCAAGAACGAGGCTATTAGCGTTAACCTTACATTGACAAAAGACTATTAACTTCTCCGCAATCTCTGAACAGGTTTAACTAAGTGACCTTTTCCATCAAAGCTAACTCAGCTTTTCATCCTTCCGCGATCTTCAAACAAGTACAAGTGTCTGCCTGGGCTTCCCGTGATGGATCAGTACCTCAGAGGGAGAACGAGTCTTGTCCGCTGGAGATAAACGTCGGCTCCAATATTGCAACGCTTAGCTGAGAATCACAGATCACTCAACTGTATATCTACCTCTACTAGTCTTGAAGATTTTTATTTGCCGGTTTTTCACTTTATCTATATTATCACATGCAGGAATGAACACGTTACACGAGTTTAAATGAAAACAATTGTTAATAAACGCGAAAAAGAGTATAACACTGAATAAAGTATGCATGTACATACAATAGTAAAAATGAACAAGCGTCAATAAATAAACGATTTGTAAAAGGAAAAATATACGATTCTCACACAAAATGGAACTGAACGTTTTAAGTCAAAGGAACGCAAGCAATATTTTCCTTAATTTGTGAAGAAAGAGAGACAATTATCATTTTTAAATTACTTAATAGTTTTAATATTTGAGTAAATGCTACTTTTATTTGGGGTATTGCAAAATTTTATCCCAACGCCAAAAGATTTAGTAACCGCTTTGTTTAAACATAGTGTTAGTCATATATTTTATCAGGAAATCACTCAGTAAGAGGGATAATCTTCTATCAAGAAACTACTAGGTAAGAATGATAATCTCTCTATCAGGAAATCACTCAGTAAGAGGGATAATCTTTTATCAAGAAACTACTAGGTAAGAATGATAATCTCTCTATCAGGAAATTACTCAGTAAGAAGGATAATCTCTTTCAGGAAATTACTAGGTAAGAAGGATAATCTCTCTCAGGAAATTACTAGGTAAGAATGATAATCTCTCTATCAGGAAATTACTCAGTAAGAAGGATAATCTTTCTCAGGAAATTACTAGGTAAGAATGATAATCTCTCTATCAGAAAATTACTCAGTAAGAAGGATAATCTCTCTGAGGAAGTTACTAGGTAAGAAGGATAATCTCTCTCAGGAAATTACTAGGTAAGAAGGATAATCTCTCTATCAGGAAATCACTTAGTAAGAAGGATAATCTCTCAGTCGGGAAATTACTAAGTAAGATAATCTCTCTATCAGGAAATTACTAAATAGGAAGGATAATCTATCGGGAAATCACTCAGTAAGAAGAATAATCTCTCTATCAGGAAATGACTCATAAGAAGGATGATCTCTCTATCAGGAAAAAATTACTTATTAAACTAATCTCTCTATCGGGAAATTACTAGGTAAGAAGGATAAATTCTCAATCAGGAAATTACTAAGTAAGATAATCTCTCTATCCGAAAAACACTCGAGGGAGAACCTCTATCAGGAAACAACAGAAGTTGGAGAACGGCTCAAACGATCATGACATAAAAAACAGAGGTAAGAGGTTCTAAATAAAGTAATACAAAATGCAATGAGGAAAGCATATTGAGTCCATAACACCAAATAATAATTAGCCTATTTGGAAAGGTTTCTTCAGTTTTAACCCGTTTTTCAGAACAAACACAATTGGGATTACACCACTTAGTGTCAAGGGCGAAGATGTCAGTAGAAAGAGGAAACCTATTGAAAGTTTTTTTTGCAGTCAACCGTCACAAGAGAAATGCCAGTGGTATCAGAAACCCTACATTGTTTATCGCCTTATCAAGAGACTGCTGACATTGAAATAAAAGAATCTAAAGAGTTGAAATGACTATAGAATATAGTCCAAATGAACTGTTCAAAACAAATGTTGGTTGCTCTTATGTCAAGTGTATATTTAGAAAATCATATGACTACAGAAAATTGGCTGAAAATTGAAAGAAAAAACTGCACATAACAGCATTAAAGCCAAAAAAGAGAAAATAACTGGCCCAGCAAATAATATACAAACATCTCTAACATGCACTGCTTTCAAGGATAATGAACATGTACCAGCCAATAGTATATTACGAAATACGCAAATGATAACATTCTATACCACTTAAAGCATATGGCTTTAGAGAAGGTTGTTCCAGTGAAACTGCACAACTGATAGAGTTGGCCTTTGACATATAACTAAAAACATGTAGTGTGGTGGACAGATAGATTTATAATGATTCGGTAAGTTAAACAACCAAAGACTCCTCCTAATGTCAAGTGAACATATTCAAGGCCAAAACAAATAACTGTGTTCAAGCGTTTCTGGCAAACCAAATCCACCGAGTGTCGTAATCAATTAACACGCAGATAATGAAAACCTAGAGGAAGAAGCTCCTAAGGGTTCACTCTTGAAGGCCATGTTTATTTTGGTTGTACATCAACGAGCTAACACGACTTCCTGGACTCAATTGTCTGCATCTTGACAAATGACCTGCTGTTATTCCAAACCATACAATCGTGCGCTGACACCAAAATTCTCCAAAATGAAAATCGCAAACGGAGTTCAATGTTCACAAATGTTACATCCAACGCGTCACGGCAAGGCAAACCAAACACTTAGTTTTCTATGAAGGAGTCTTAGAATCAATACACCCACCCACAAATCAGTAGCTATAAGACATTGGTGCACCCGGTATCATAACACATCTAGCTGCAGTGGAATACTATCGAAACAAGAAAGAAAAGAACACACTGACCATATTCTACAAAAATCCAATGGCAAAACCGGGATAACCAACAAAAAGGGCATCAACCCGAGTGGTAAGAGTCGCCATGTAACTGAGAAAGCTTTTAAAGTTCCATTTTCACACACCAATTACTATTAACAATCACTCATACTTTCCTCGAACGAGGAGTGGCAATAGACGTTCCTTTCCTTATAGCGTTGAAATGAATTCAATGAACACCTCTGAATTAAAACTCATTTATTTATATTTATGTATTTATTTCCTAGTTTTTATTCATATATCCTAGACCGCTAACAAAATTTACAAGACTCATCTTATTGATGGAGGCAAACAAGTGGAAGATAGAAGTTAGATATATCAAGCATCTTATGTTGTTTATCCGTTTAGAGATTTTTGTACAGTAAGTACTTTTTCATGATTCATAGCAATGCAATGAACATTTGCGCTAAGGTAAAAAAATTTACACCTCTTTTAGAATTGAATAATTATGGTTAAAATCACCAAACATTATTACAACTAAACAACAGTATTTTTTAATTTCACTTTATTATTAACACTAGATTACTCTGGAGTCAGTGATTTCCCTTATAATAATATGGCTATTATAATAAAAACTACAACTCAGTCTCAAAGTACATTATTTTTAAGAGCTTTTTTCATCATGTTAGCAAGATACCAATTTATTTTTTAGTCTTAAAATCGTTCTAATTAATTTCCAATGCCTATTATTGAACAATCTAATTCTGTTGTCGCTTAAGGTTGTCTAAGAGAAGCTAAAAACAATCTAGGATATGAAGGACAAATGTGATGGTTTGCAACAAGTGTCACTTGAATGTGGCGATTGCGTGACATAAACAACGCTTACCACACTGCTATCAGTGTCAGTGCCACACTTGGATTTCAGATCCTAAAACTGGAGCAGAACTCATAAAATTACATAAAATAAAGTAAAATCTTAATGGAGAAGTATAACGTTTGTAGACACAATGTGTGTTTTCAGAGTTTTGCAAGATAATATATAGATACACCAATTCTTGATTTTTTATTGCTGGATTATGATAAAGCTTTTTGAAACAAAGCACTCAATCAAATACATCATAGCTTTTTAATATCTTTAACACAATTGTGTGTGAAAAGTGTACGAAAATAAAAGCACATCTCCATAATCAAATAATATCTTGAGATTGAAGGTGACAAAAACAAATAACCTTCATACAAAACTCTATGGAGTTGTAAAAAAAAGGTTACTTTAATGGTTTATGACAAAGAACAATAAATCCAACAGCTACCTTTTACAACTTTAGCTGAGGGACTAAAATGGGGAAATAATCTATTTCAAAATGGCCATTCTGCTAAGTTGTAAAGTGAATTTTAAATGCTTCAGTTGAGAAGGTTACTTTTATGTATCATTGATTCACAAGACGAAATGATTCCTAATTGTGATAATATTTTGAGATGATTATTTTTAAATGCTTAAATCAGGTGATTACTACAATACAATGCCAAATACATCAAACATTTTTAGTTTACAACTAATTCAATTGGTTGATCAATGTTTTTGATAAATAATCAGGTTTTCTGGAATTCACAGAGATGTCTCAATACTGCCATATCGTGGCAAAAGCTCTGAACTGTCATTCTGATCAAGAGGAGTTGGATACCTGTTTTCGTCGTAAACCATGGCAGTTCTGACCGGTGCCAGCAGTGAATTGAACACCATTGGGGAAGCAATTGCTCGTTGACTTCGACCATCAATTGCACTTCGAAAAGCATTAACAACTCGGATCTACAACAAAATTTTAAAATTAAGACTTGTCTTTTCAGTACCGAACTATAATATTTGCTGCAGGATAGCAAACTAGAAACAATTAGCTAATGTTGATTTGAATAAGGAAAAAAAACTAGAAAGCACATGAATCTCAGAATTCATACCTAGGACTAAAGTTCTTATGAACTCAATACTAGAAACACTTTCTATACTTCACAGTACCATATCAACAATGATGGAATAAGAGGGAAATGTTGTATTAGCAATTGCAGTTTGAGTGAACAAGTAAAAATAAATTGGTAAATCGACTCATTCGCTATCAATGGTCAAGGTAAGTTTATGTGACCACAGTAAGCAAGGTTATATTTTGTTTTCTTTCTCGAGGTCTCAAAATCTATCCAACAATAAAATTTATACTTTGAACAGAACCCAAATGCAGTGTTAGTATGTAATGAAAAGTCATAAGTAGTACTAAAGAACCTATAACCCACCTGATGTTGGAGCCTCGTTAGACCACGTAGCCACAGCAGCCGAGCACGGTTATCTTTTGGACCATCAGGTTCAAGAATACTTGGCAAGTTTGGAGTTCCAGATCCAAATCGGCAAAGTTTTGGGAAGGAATTCTTGGGAATACAAAGTACAATTTGACCCCAAAACAACTCCATGAAACCAAGGAACAAACACCATAGCCACTGCTCAAAGTTCAAACCATGAACATGAAATGCCTGACCCGTGAATTCCACCAGCAAAATCTGCAAATAAAATTATCTACACTTACTAAAACAGTCCAGTCTTCCCTACCCTCTGAAAACCTCAAACTACTTAACCTATTGACCCCATACAGTACAACCACACTCAACTGTGGTAAAACCACAACCTAATTAACTTGGTGCCTTGTGAGTAAAACCCCATCCTAACATACCCAGTTGCTCATGGGCAAACCTCCAACCTAAAACCCTATCCAAATATACCAAGTTGCTCATGGGCAAACCTCCAACCTACTTTATCCACTGCCTTGTGAGTAAAACCCCATCCTAACAAACCAAGTTGCTCATGGGCAAACCTCCAACCTAAAACCCTATCCAAATATACCAAGTTGCTCATGGGCAAACCTCCAACCTA
>JAOTRI020129100.1:0-11547 GCA_028564885.2 Zoanthus sanctaehelenae
TATTTAGTTACGCTTTGAATGTTCAACAGCTGCCTCCAGGCAAGAAAATTTGTAAATAAATTTAAACGCTAGCAGTTAAGTATGCGTCAGAGGGTAAGTCGCAAAAGTCGTTTTCAATGAAATTTCTGAATAATACCTCCAACAATTTAAATAAATTTTTGTTTAAAGACTTTGTCGTTTGTCCCTAATTTTATTCTTTGTTTTGAGGGTCCAAATTTCTTTGTGTTACAGATAAACGCATGATTACCAGTGTGGCTGCAATTCATGGATTTTCTTTTCTGCGAAGCCGTCACTGGTCTTCCCGGATGGTCTACACACACTAAGCGACAAATTTTCATTCAAAATAATTAATAAACGTATTCTAGTTCCATCTTGTAGTAGTGAATTTGTATGCTCTGGCATTACTTTTTCTTTTATATTTTGAATTAAAGTTAAACGTTTGAATTGTATCATGGCGCATAATTTTTTCTCATTGACATTTAACAAATGTTTATCAAATTTCAAAATAGTTTTCACAACCAAATTATTTCATATTCCGTTAAAAGGAAGTAAATTTTTATTGACAATTGAATGCAACCTTTAGTTTGTAGTAATCTTTTCTCAAATTATAAGCTTTGCTAACCTCAAAAAAATTTAATGAAAGTTGCGCTGTGTTATCTAGTGCCAGCACAGGCAGCCCAAGCAATCGATGTAAAAACATAATCACTTTTTTATATATCGTGTCTTTCAAAGTCGTGAAAATTGTTGAACATTTAGCAGTACTGAAAACTGCATGTTTTTTTTATTGGCTCGGATGTTTTAAATGGCCTGAGAATATAGATATTTTGTGGTAGATGTAAACTTTTTTACTATCAAAGTCACTCTTTTGTTTAAGATTTTAAGTCTTTTATAAAAAGAGGAGCAACAAAAGTGAAATCGGATGACATAGCTGACAGAACCATTTGATTTGATGTTACTTCAATGTTGAAAACTTCAAACGATTCTTTCCCCGTTCCTCTTCTACACACCACCCCTTAGTTTTCCAAATACATCAGTTCCTTTTGTTTATTGTCGTTCGGTCCGCTAACTTAGTAATGAGATTTGGTACAACCGCAACATCAGTTTGCAGTTTATCTCAAGAATTATGTTGACATGTTTTGGAAGTTCTATCTTGTCAGTATATCTCTTATTATAAGCATTTAGTGTTCCGTTATAGAAGCCTCAAGTCAGGACAAAAGAGATAGAGCTTCGTCGATTATGTCGTACTTTTGCTATCAATCGTCCATTTTGTGGCTTAACATTGTCCACTTTGGTGTAATGAACAAAAAAATTTAGCAATCATTGTCAATGACAATGTGACAGTGTTTTTATGCCGATAGTCACCAAAACTGCTTCTACGTTCAGCGCTGTAAAATGTTGAATATGAAGTGCCCCAGCTAAAGTTTTAATATATCATAGTACAGAACTCGGGATTTCTTGTAGTGTAAAACTTAATCTCAATTTCATTTAATGTTCAATAATTTTTAGACGTTTTTCATAACGCTCAAAGTGTCAACTTTCACTTGCTAAATAACTATGAAAAAATATTCATTTTTGCAATATTACATTTTCTAGTAGCCAAGGTAAATAACTGTTTATGATCAAAAGATGGGCTCTCTGCGATCTGCCGACTTGTTAAACGCGAGCACTCAAATATTAGTAACTTTCTAAACATTCTGGGAACATTTTCGGGCCGTCTACGGTTTTTCACAATTTTCCATATTTCTTTGGAAAGTTTACTTGCTATCATCGATAATAGTTCATTGAAAGGTTTCTTCAGACAAAATATGAAAAAATTCGATTTTTTAGTTTTGTCCGCGGATTCTTGATTTTTACAAGAGGTTCGGCTATAAAAGGGATGGTTCTTCCCACCTTCACACCTTAAAATTTTCAAATCTGCCATACGAAATGGCGGTCCAAATGGACTTCCTTCGGTGAAATAGCAAAAACAAATAATTTCTTTGTTATCAAGTCTCTTAAGAATTAATTGAGAAGGAAAATTATTTCTGCTTAAGATAATTTGTTATTGAAAGTATTAAATTTTGAATTTCGCGCTCGCAAATAATGACCAACCGTTTTGCAGTAACAATGCCTGGCACTTGGCATGTGGAGAACTGAACGTGTGAAACCCCAAGGCTGAACAGTTTTATAGCGGAACCTCGAGTTGAAACAGCTTATTACTCTAAAAAAAAACTTAGACAACTCCTACTATTTAACAAATAGATTCCATGTTGCCGTGCGTCTGTTTAGTAATAGATCACAGATGACGTCAAAATGTGGTAAGAACAAAAACGTGGCAAACGAGGCGATAGCATGTGTTTTGTGCGACAAACCGAAAACTGGGCATTACGTCACTAACTATATAACGAATCAAAACTGGCTCACTTACTTAGAAACGGGTGCACGAGAATACCAGGAAAATGAAACTCTTTTGTTCTCTTGACTGATTCTTTAGAAGGAAGTGCTCTTGATTTCAAGTACTGCTTGTACGCATTGTCAGCCACTCTCTTCAGAGACACCTATTGTGAAACAGCAATGAAGCTAGATCTATTTTGCAGGTGATCTAATAAAAAAAGTTAGTAGATACAGACTTTATTTACAAAGTTTCACACTTGGTTTATACCTTACAATACAGCTTTTTTCATTTTTTCATAATTCTTTGACAATGAATCACTCTCGTCCTTAATCCAAGCTGTAAATAATATTTTAATTTTCCACAACGCGTTATTTCTTATTTTTTTAAAACTTTTTTCACCTAATTTCGATCGTTCGCCTGATATAATATTCTTGCACAATTTATTTATGCAATCTGAGAGGTTTCATCTTTATTGCGCTGGGTATTGTTAATGAAGACTCTGGGTCAGCAACGATGTCAATGATGTGGTGACAACAAAAGCAGGTCAACAGAGCTTTAGAGAGTTTGTTTGACAAGGAAAATGTAGTTTTGAGTTGTTATTTTAAGAAAGAAGTAATGACATAACATTTTATATTGTTTTAAAATTACTCATCAATGCTTCGGGAAGTAAGAAGTTAGATAACTAAATGAAAAGGTTAGAAAAACGTAATTAGCATGTAAGAGTTCTCACAACTCAGCGAGACGATAAGATTTAAAAAAATCATTTCGATTCATAAGGTAACTATTTTCAATTTACAGAGAGTTTATGCAAACAAAACCTTATCACAGCTATGATGATCACCTGATCAATTATGGTCAGCTACCTGCGTGAATTGTGCACAGTGGACAAAGGATACATACATAAAATAAAAGCTGTCGAGTTCATCAGTAATTTTAGCGTTTGGGTGTGGCCATGATTGCAGGGAAGCGTTTATTTAAAATACTGTTTGTTCGAAAACAATCAACCGTAATTTTATTTTTAATAATCAAAGATACGTATACCCTATAGTAAGTAAGACACTGAGTCAAGGAGGTATTGCATTTTGACTGTTGTTCATTGATATAATTTGACTTTATGCACGCAACGCGTGATCAACCACATGTGCTATTTTCCCGAACACCGAAATATTATGTGACATATTGAACATCTTTAATTGGTAGCCGAATAAGAGCATTCTTAACAACAATAATTTTTTATAACGAATATATGAGTAGATCACTTTCCCCGCCTCTGAGCCACTATCTCTGAGCCACTCTCTCTGAGCCACTCTCTCCGAGCCACTATCTCTGAGCCACTCTCTTTCACATTTTATTGTTTTTGTCTTGTAGCTTTGGTTAGCGGCGACAACAAGTACCGCTATACCAAAGAGATGCGACTCATTCACCGATTGGGTTTATATAATCCCAATGGGATGAATGAACGCTTTACTTTTTCCTAATTTATTCGTGTTCACGTTTCTTTCTCTTCGTTCGTTGTTTTCAATTTCCACGGCTACCTTGTTTCTATTGGCAAGTTTTTCATCTCCCGGCCTATATAAACTTTACAGTTTCTCTTTTTCTTCCTTTTACTCGGACGAAGGACTAACGTCCGAAACGTCAGTAAGTATTCTATTTTTTACGGTATAGAATTTACATTTTCATTACTAAATTGTTTATTTATGCCAAAAGGTTGTACGATACAGAGCACAAAAACCCTTTTATAAATTCCTTGGAGGAGGATATTAAAAAGATTTATAATAAATTCAAGTTTAAAGAAAATGTTTGAATGAAAAAAAAGGATAAAGTGAACTATAAAAATGCTACACATAGTCACATTAGTGAAGGTAAACTAGGAAAAAAGAATGGAGAAGAGGATCTCACCAAAATTTTAGACCACTGTCACCTTACAGGAAGGTATAGAGGTGCTTCACATAACAAATGTAATTTAAATTATAAAATACCAAAATTTTTTCTAGTCATCTTTTACAATCTATCTGGATATGATGCACATTTTTTCATAAAAAAACAAGGTGATGTTAAAAGCTGTGAGCCTGCCAAAATAATGTGTCTACCAAATAATGACGAGAAATACATTTCCTTTACAAAGTTGATTCTTGTAGATACTTTTACGGATAAAAAAAGTGGAAAACTAAGAAAAGTTATGCGTGATATTAGATTCATAGAGTCTTTTAAATTTATGTCTACCAGTTTTGACAGTTTAGTGAATAACCTATCAAAAGAGTTTTTCAAAACCGTAAAAGATACTATCAAGGTGAACAATTAGAGCTCTTAGCAAAAAAGGGTGTCTTCCCATATGACTGGTTTGATAACTTTAATAAATTATTAAGTACATAATTACCATCAAAAGAAGCGTTTTATTCCAAACTTAACGATTCTGACATATCGGAGGAAGACTATCAACATGCTGAAAAGGTGTGGAAAACCTTAGAGATGAGAACAATGCCACGATCTATACCTTGAGACGGACCCCTTGAGACAGATGTACTTTTGTTATCTGATGTTTTTGAAAACTTCAGAGATATATGTATTAACAACATGGATTAGATACTGCTTGGTATTATACAGCTCCAGGATTAGCTTGGGATGCATCTTTAAAGTTAACAAAAGTCAATTTACAGCTGTTAACAGATTATGACAAGTTACTTATGAGAAAACAAGGTACCAGAGGAATTGTGTCGATGATTTCTACTAGATATGGAAAGGCTAACAACCAGTACTCGAAAGAACATGATAAAGTCAAGAAAAAAACTATCGCTTACCTTGATGCAAATATACTTTACGTTTGGGCAATGAGTAAACCATTACCCGCCCACGGATTTGGATGAGTGAACAAGAATTGAGTGAATGGGAGAAACGATCATATATACTTGAAGTTGATTGGAATATCCGCATCATTTACATGACTTATACACAACGAATATCCATTAGGTCCAGAGAGAATTAAAGTTAATAAGGTTGAAAAACTAATTACTAATTTCTATGACAAGACAAAATATGTAGTTCATCATAAATCTTGGACTAACTGCGTGTGGTACGATTACTAATTTCCACACGATTAACACATTTTTCGGAAAGATATTCCGGGGCACTACCCGTCATACATTTATAGCGTTGCGGTAGTAAAGTTGTTTTGCCATTGGAAGCCATTTCAATTCTTTTAGCAAATCCGTGTTCGATACAAGTAAAACGTGAATAAATTTTACTAAACGCTTTTGAAACTTCTAAATAATTTTTAGAGGTTAATGCTTCAGTATCTTTATATCTTGAAGCAATATCCATGACTACTAATGCATATTTGTACGTTTTCCTTTTAACTGTATCGTGAGGAAGAAATAATAAATCAGCTTGATGCATTTCATTTGGTACAGCGACAGTCCAGTGAGGCCACTTTAGAAACAAGATGGGGTCTGGGACGATTCTCGCGCCGCTAAGATGCTTGGGATCGTTACTAGGGACAGATGTTATTGTAACAACACAACACACTGTTGCGGAGAGAGAAAAATACCCAACTTTAAATGCTGTGTATCGGGCTGTACTAACAGCCATCGCAACATGCCTGCAGATTTTAAATTCTACTGTATTCCTAAAGACCCCAAGCTGCGTCAAACGTATATTGTACTTTTGAAAAACGAAACATTGAAGGTCGACTCTCCGATTACGCGTGTATGTGCTGACCACTGGGAAAGAGGAGAAAAACTCAGCCGTTCTCATTTGCGGTCTAAAATCCCTTGGTCTACAACTATAGCAACACGAAGACCTATAAAAAAGTTAGACGAAGATACTATTAATAAATGTAAGAAAAGGCGATCGACAGTCACACACACGATATCCGAGGAAACGTTTACTGATACCTCCACCGATCTAGACGTGAACATTCAAGTTGCACATGACTCAGAAACACAAACTGACTTAAAATCTGAAGAAATCTGCCAAATGGAAAATGGAGAAAGACATTCAAGATCTAACGGAGCAAACTGAACGCTTAAAAGTTAAAAACTATGCAATTCAAAAACAATTTGATGAAGCAAATCGTCAGACTAGCCGATTAAGCTTTCAGCTAAAGAACCAGCGTTTTGACGTTGATAAATATCGAGACAGCGACAAGGATATTGAGTTCTATACAGGATTCACAAGTTATTTGATGCTTGTTTCTTCTTTGCGATGATCGAAAAGCAAGCAAATTCTTTGAATTACGGAAATATGAATTGTAATAATAAAAAAAATGCATCAAAAGCTGAGAGACCAAGATTGCTAACCAAGTTTTAAGAGTTTATAATGGTTCTAGTAAGACTTAGACTTGGACTTTTTGAAAGGGACTTGGCCAACAGATTTGGAGTATCAGAAGCCTCGGTGTCAGTTATTGTTAAAACATGGATATTTTCCTTGAGTTCAGAATTTGGTCCTCTCCTTAAGCTTCCAGAGAAAACTGTTATCAGGCATTACAGCACCGAGTCTTCCAAGACACTGTTCCCTGATGTAGTTATCATAGTGCATGGATTATACAGAAAAACAGATGGAGAGGCTTTCAGCCTTAGACAATCAATCACTGTGTTGCTCTGCATATAAAAGCCGGCCAACAATGAAAGCTCTTTTGGGCATCACAGCAAGTGGATTAATAGCTTTTGTAAGTAAACTATTCCCTGGAAGTACATCAGATAAAGAGATAACTGTAAAGAGTTAACTTTTGAGCATTCTTAACCCTAATGCTGCTGTTATGGCAGGTAAGGGATTTAATGTGCAGGATGATTTAGCTGCTGTTGGGGTAACTCTAGTCATTCCTGAATTTCTGAAGGCAAATAATGGCAGTTTCCATCTGAACAGTGCAACCGAAATAAGATGATTGCAAGTCTGAGGATATACGTCGAAAGATTAATGGAAAGGATAAAAAAATTGGCACATTTTAGACAGGAGGATACCAATTTCAACGGACCCTTATCCATCTGACATTATACTAGTTATTGGAGCTCTGTCTAATTTCCTTCCACCTATAATTTCCTGAGTTCACTTTATTGCACATTTTTAATCCATCTAAACTTATTTTAAAAACACAAACAAAATTTACTTTCTATTTCATCAAATATTTATTTTCAAAAATCATGAAAGACGATTGAAATTTTATGAAGTCTTTAAATGAAAAGATAATCTTTATCCTATAGTATGAGAGCATATGCATACTATAGTATACATGGGATATATATCTATGGTGGTTTAATATCGATATCAGTTTCATAAAAGGTCTATGTAGACAAAAAGCCCGGCACACATAATTTATTCTTATAAACAAGACTATAAGGATTGTAATGTATACATGTTTCGACGAAATGTTCACCATTGTCAGTAGTGAATGTTAATATTACAATGGGTAGACTAAAAGTTAGAATCCATAGTTTAGTTTTTACAACTATGCACCACAATGTGTTACTTTCTGTCTGTCTACATAGACAATGAAAACATATAAAAAGAATTAGTTAACAATGTTATGATACCAACAATAATTGTTCTCAGTACAATGTTATTAGAAATTGAAATAAATTCTTGTTGCATTCAAAAAGCAGCAATATTTGTAATGGAATATGTCTACATATACTCATTGTCATCTTATAATCATTGCATCAAAGAGTTCCTCTTTCAGTATACAAAAATCTGAAAATTAGTACAGAAGAAAGAAATATAATTATTATTAGAGCACGGCAATTATCTATTTTCTGTTTGAGTAACTATTATAAGCATTGTGTCCCCCTGTCTACACAATCAGCAACCTCTAAAAGTCCATATTTGATTCTTGGGTAGGCAAGTTCAGGCAAAATATAGCTCTCAAAAAATGACTTAAACTTCTTCTTGACTTCATCCCACCACAATTTGTCAAAACTTACCCCCTGAATGTAGAAATCTGTTGTTTGTGAGCCTGCCACAACAAAGTCGGTCCATTTTGTCTCTGTTAAGTACACTCCTTGATATATTTGTAAAAGTACTTATGTTTTCTATTCATTGTGGTGCCGTTCTCGTCTATCTAAATTGACTAGTTAAAAAGAGTAAAAAGTGGTCCAAAGCGAATACACATCAAAGAAGAACATACCAACCTTTGTCGAAGTTCGGAAAATTTTCCTGTTGTTTTCGCTCCTCTGCAAAGAAGCCAGCGCCGTAAAGACGCACAGTTACTTTGATCAATTGATTTAAGAAGTTTAGCTCCTGGAATATCGTTTTCTGTAAGGGAAAACCCGCTTTTTTCGTGGTTTTCTTCATGTCACGAACTGTAACACTAGACTTCATAACAAATAACTATTCTGTCCCTAGTAACGATCCCAAGCACCTTAGCGGCGCAAAACTCGACCCAGACCCCAACTCGTTTCTGAAGTGGCTAATAAGTTTGCCACAATGCTTGTTTTTTAAGCAATTGTTGAGCTATATTTTTTTTAACTTGAGCATCATTTGATCATTTTGTAATGGCTGAATATCCCCTCCAATAACCATTTGTTCTGTATTAAATCGTTTTTCTATTTTTTTATAAAAAAAACTCTTGTTAATATATAAAAATGTTCAATACAATATCAGACAACTTAAATCCATATAGATTACCAAAAGAATCATTTTGTTTGAAAGCAGAAACAACATTAAACAGAATAACATCAAATCAATCTAGTATAAATCCAGATCAAATACTTTATGTGGTTATACCAAAACTTTCTGAAAATGTAGTAATTGTACTTAGAAGTGTTTTTCTTCGTTCTGATCTGACAGTGGAATGACATGCGAATAATAGATTAGTGAATAATGTAGGAAGAAATCTCGCAACAAGAATAATTGTAAAGTTTGGAGGAGAAGCATTACAAGATACACGAGGATATGATATTTTCAAAACCTATGAAGACAATGTGACAAATGAAAGTTTAAGGAAAAGAATTTCAAATGAAAATATAAGAAAACTTCGTGAAAATGCAGGAGATAAAGTGATTAGTGATGGTAGTAAAGTAACACTTTCAAAACTACATAGAACTAAATATTGTATACCAACTGATCATCTTATTCTAGATGATCATGGTGTTTTTTTATCAAGAGGCACTTCCACATCATTTACAATTTGAGTTGACTTTTGCAAAAGTAGATGATATTGTTGGTTATTCAGGTACAACGTATTGTCTTTAAACCCAAAACCTAAACTTGTAATAGCTGCAGTTGAATTTGATAATTATCCACATCCGCTGGGTGATATTTTTAAAAGTCATAAAATATTTGTTACACCAACAGAGTATTTTAAAATAAATTTTCGAGATATTTTTAGTGACAATAAATAACACACTACAATGGTAAAGTGTCTAGAAAATTGTTGAGTGTTCCTAACATAAAATATTGGCCTCGACAACTTAATTTTGCACTTTGGTGAGAAATAACAGGATGTAGTGTAAGTTTACGCTTATTTTTTGAAGATAAAATGAAAGACGGAATTCATGATTTGACAGATGATGAGCTTAGATTACCAATACAGGTTAGAGAATTTTTTTGTTTTCATGTTTACTTTACAGTGAGACGTGTTTTATTTCAACTCGGTGAAATTCAAAATTCCACATCATTACCTGGTGACCCTATGTTTAACCAAAAAGATAATAACAATAATTGGTGACCTTATTCACTAAAAATATAAATTTTGTAACGTGGTTTGCGTTACAAAATAATTGAATCACTCGCTTTTCTGCTGTATTGTGTCACAGGCTTTGCAGTGAGACTTTTGTTTATTATGCTCACATATTTGACTACCACCACATAATTTACAAAAAAAATTCAATTTTTCAAGAACACAAATTCCTTTAGCTTTACAATCCTTACAAAGATATTTTACTTGACCGTGTTAACAATTTGAACTACCATTACATTCTTTACATGTTACTTTTCGTTTATTATGTAAACATATTTGTGTTCCTTTACATTCTTTACAAAAATATATTATTTTTTCATAACATCTTTATAAAGCTTTTCAATTGATTTTTCAATAGGCGAAAAACCTAGAACGTCAAGTAACTTTTCTTTATTCATCCAGTGATATCGTTCAATACCTTGTTCACGTGCAATATCGTTTATATCTTTTACTGTTTGAGTTGTAATTTTTTTTATTGTAAAATAAATTTTTTTGACCCTCTTCTTCTTCTAATCCACTTTCCAACTCTGAATTAGAATTAATATCAGAATCTTCTCTCATTTTACTTACAAATTCTTGTATTTTTTCAACAACAATTGCTTCTGTTAATTTCAATTAAATAGATTTACATATTATCTAATATAATCGTGACCCGTTGTTTTATCATCTTTTTTAATTTATTTCTTCTTCTTTCATTACATCCTTTTCTGTTTTATTCTTATAAAACACTGAAGAAATTTTTATATCTTAATTTTTCTTTAAATTTCTCCCAGTTAACATTTTTGAATAAATGACTGGAGGTTTTGTTTCATCTTTGTATTTTAAAATATTTAGATTTTCAACATCAATTGCATTTTTTCTTCCACGTTTTTTCAATTCGAGAGACAGTTCACTTACTTTTTTTCTTAAAAATTTTTCAATCTTTTCAATCATTTCAATAAACTTTTTTTCTTCATCATTTTTCCCTTCTATTTCACCAAAACATACAAAAGACATGGAATATCCTTTTAAATCATTATTTGCTGGTTCTCTATTCTCAATCCTCCCCCCCCCAAAAAAAGTTTGGTGTTCGTATAACTAATGGTCCTTCACCAAATCCATAAATGTACCTTATTGGTACTTTTTGATATTTCACAGGTCTTGTTGCTTTATATATTTCTCCAAATGAAAGTTTAATTTCATCAAAATCATTAATTGTTACGAATGACATTTTTTTATTTACTATAAATAATTTTCTTAACTCATTTTCAATTTTATTTTTTTAAACATATTTACTTTAAAGTGCATATGAAGGAAAAATTTTTTTTCGCTAGTTCAAAAGTAGGTTACTTCTATGTTCAATTTCTGAAAAAATTTTTGAATTCTGACTTTTGTTTATTTTTTTATAAGCCCTCAAAGTTGCAAATTCTAAATCTAGGACGAGCAAATCGGAGTCTAGGTTCTAATTAGGCTCTGACGTCATAAAAGTCACTTGCCTTCCCGATTTTGCATTGTGGTGTCGTAC
>JAOTRI020129111.1:2500-22000 GCA_028564885.2 Zoanthus sanctaehelenae
TTACAAAACAATGTTTTAAACGACCACGAACAACAGAAGTGCCGGTATTTACACTGTTCTATATTTACCGATACTGGATTTTCCAGCATTTCGACCACAGATTTGACTGAATCTACTTTAGGAGTATGTAGACCTCAACTTTTGTACAAGGGTAAATAAAATTCCTAAATTCGTCTGATCAAAATTTCAGCCTGGTGCTTGTTCTTAATTTTCGGCTTGAGTATTCTTATAAAGTTTTGTTCTTATGAACAAAAGCGTATACAATCTTTACTGATTTTAAACAATATTATTAATACATGTACTGTATGTGGTACTGTTCTGTATTTATTGTTTTGTACGTGTACTTTGTACTGTATCGATATTTAAAATACAGTAGCTGGTACGAAAGAAACCGTGATGAAAAATAAAAAACCTTTGATGTAAAATTGTTATCTGCAAACTTAAGCCAAGAAGCTCAAGCAAAGTTTTCAATTATACTGAATGAATTATTTCATCAGAAATAAATGTTCTTCCGCCTTTCCTCACCTCAGTATGTTCTTAACACTGATTCTTAAATTTTTGGTAATTTTCAGCTCCATGTTCTTATTAAAAAAGTTCCATGTTCTTATTAAAAAAGAGTGTGCGTTATCTCGCAGATCATTCTAATGGACCGGCCCTGTTCGAACGTCTTGTATTTCTAAACGCAAATAAATTTATTTCGGAGCAGTGGCCATGCTATAAGATCCCTGGGACGTCCAAGATGAATCAACTTCATTCGACGGATTGAATTCGTCAGAGACGTTGTATCCATCTGTCGTTAGTACAGCATCTCATTTCCGGCGTCCCCTGAATCGGACAGAACTTTCTGTCGACTAAGCGACGAATATAATATGAATTTTTAAAAAATTTGTCTGAAAATGATTTGTCTGGGTTTCATCACTTGTGTAAGTGAGACCATTTTGTGTCACCTGATATCAGTCTCAAATTGTGTGAGCGAAAAACACGAAATAAAACACAAACTTTTGAAAGCATTTCAAAGCTTTTTAAAATACTTTTTAAAACAAAAAATGTTTATTAATATAGAACAGTATGGTAACTAAAGAAAATTCAAATTATTTTGAATGATAATAAATTTATTTTGTTAGTTAATGCACACTTTGAAAAGCACATCTGTTTTGAAATGATAAAAAACTTAAATGAGACACGTATGTCAAACGCTCACCCCAAAACAAAATGCATTTTATTATTTCAGAGTTGCAATACAATACTTGTCATTATGTGCTTTATATTTTATGTGGCACAAATTTACCAAAACTTTTATAGTTTAACTTATGTGAATACGAACATTTCTTTCTATAGCAGACTTGTACTTGTAAATTGTAGGCAGAGTGAGTTGGGGGAACTGAGGTTCAGGGGTTCGGAAGAAGGTCTTGGATCAGATAAGTTAATATACAATTTTTTGAAACATATAGAGTCTTTCTTCAAATTAAAATGTTATTATTGCGTGTTAAAAACATCGATTTAGTCTTGTTATGAATGATTTCCTTTGGCGGGAAATGCATATTTTGGCGGGAATCTCAACACACGCGTCCTTAATTTTAAAAAAGAACTTCCCCATTCTTTAGTGAGCCTATGGGATTGTATAGTTATTTCCGAGCTTAAGATATTTGTTCAACAACACTTATAGTTTTTTGGTCTTAAAGGCACCGCAAACTAGCCATCGCTAATTTTCTGTGTAAAAGCTAAGTATGCACGACATCAATAACGCAACAAAGAAACATCAAACATTTGCCTTTATTGTTTGTGAGCAAAAATCAGTACAGAATTCGTTGTAGATGTGTTTATTCTTACTGGGAAGACATCCAAGGTTGTTCACTTTCTGTGCAAACCAATAACGACAAGACAACAACAATTTATTTACCTCCAGATTCTCATATACATTTTTGTTTTTCTCTAAGGGAGACATTATTAAATCAGGGACACTGCCTCCTGAAATAACTAAAAAGCTAATCTAGTCAGTGGGGGCAACAACAGAAAGAAAGACCCAAGATGCAAGTATAACAGAAAGGGGACCCAGGACAGAAGGCAGCGTGGCTCTCGGTGGTCAGACTTGGGGATTGCAATGTGGCAAGTGGATTTGTCCTCGGTGTTACTGGGGGCAAATCTACTATTCTTTGTAAACAGCCATTGAACTGGTTTGCCTGTTGGGGATTTTTAATTTGGAGCGAGAGAGGGGAGGATTTTTATATGATACTCAAAAATTCCTTCATCCCAATTTTCTTCAGTCTCGAGTTTCTTAAATTAAGAAATAAAATATTCTCCTTGAATTCCAAGCCTAGAAAAAAACCGAGGTGAAAGTTAACGTTAAATCAGGAAAAATCGGAGACAACGTACGAGGTTTTTCACCCACTCGAGAATAGACCAGATGCCGCTAACATTAATGACAACGGACTCAGTTTTCGCAGCGCTAGCCTCGTTTTGTTGTTAAAAAATCGAACTTAGAAAATAATAGAGTTTCTTTACGTCTTGGAACACAGGACTTGAATTACAGAACTTTTACAAGTTGGTCATCTTAATTTCCTGAACCAATGACCATGAAATACCGCATTGTAAATTCTTGCAGTTTACGAAAGAGCTGTTTGCAAGCAGCACATTAGGCGATTACAGCGCTGCGCTATTTTCGCCTCGAAGAATTTAACTTTAAGCGTATTTAGCTCATGTGATTTTTCTCCGCACACTAGGCGCTGTTATCGACAAAAATTAGCCAACAACCTCCACTGACGTCACATTTTTAGGCTAAGTCGAATTACGCATGCGCCAACAACCTCCACTAACGAAGTAACGTCACATTTTTTAGGCTATGTCGAATTACGCATGCGTAGTCACGACAAAAGGTTATTGGCGCTAGCGCTATATTCGTTCAATGTTCGAACACTAGGCGAAAAGTTTGTGCAAAAAGTGCACGGCACAAAAAAAACATCAAACGTGTTTAATATTGAGCGCTGCTACCGCAGCAGCAAGTGCGCTTGAAAACTCACTCCGCACACCAGGCGAATTCTTCTCTGGGGATTTAGCGCCGCACTGTTGTCGCCTAGTGTACGGCTTGCTTAATAGGGACTTGTTATGCTGACGGCGACCCCGACGCAGACGGCAAAGAACAATAGCAAATACAATAACTGCACGGTGGAATGCATCGAGTGGAGCAAATGTTATCGCTAAAATTAGAACGTGAAAACGCCTTTTTTAGAGTTCTCCGAACTACAAGACGTAACAAAAATGTACTAAGTATTTCTTTAGCTTTGTGGAGAAAAATTTCATTTTCTGGTCGAAACGTTTATGGCACAACGTACAACGATGAAGAGTGCTAACCACTAATGGGCTTCACAGATCTTTGAACAATCAAAAAAAGAGAAAGGTTACCTCATGTTTCAACCTTTATTTAGCCAATCGGGAA
Organism: Zoanthus sanctaehelenae; assembly: GCA_028564885.2. Lineage (NCBI taxonomy): Eukaryota > Metazoa > Cnidaria > Anthozoa > Zoantharia > Zoanthidae > Zoanthus > Zoanthus sanctaehelenae. The sequence goes on from JAOTRI020129111.1 coordinate 5,934, forward strand.
ATCTATGTGCTCTACCCAAAGTTATATCCCTGAAATGCGATTTTTCAGAACTGCATTTGTTTCCGTCCTGGTTATTTAAAGTCCTTCTTTTCGAAAACATAAAAATAACCTGCTTTTTTCCAAGTAAAATACCATTAATTGGGCTTTGACCGGAACCATCCTCGTTTTTCGGTCTTTTTCGGTGGAATCCTTAAGCTAATGGGAAAACTCTGAACAAAGTTGGGGCGGAGCGATTGGGGGTAATGATTTGAGGAAACGATTCAAGTCTAACACTCGGATTAGCTCAACCGCGAACTTCTAACCCCAAGTTATTTTTAACTTGTTAAATTCCGCAAATTTGTCGGAATTTCGTTCGAGGAGGGGAAGTCACCTCAATCATGTCTAAAATTACCATGCTAAAAAAATCCCAACTAAAAACTTAGTAAACATGATCGAGAACGCAGGAATTTTGAACAGTTTTCAGATTTCCATTCTTTTGTTTATGAGTTCAATTGCTGTCTTTCGCAGATAAACCTTGTTTAATTTTAAAAATAACTAATATTCGCTTTTTCGTTTTAAGAACCAGTAAATTTTATCGAGGATGAAATATTCTTACTTTTTCTGCTGCTTCAGCCATAATATGAACTTGCTTATTAATTATGTGAATGACATTGAAAGAGAATTATCGCTAATTGTCTGTGTTATCCAGGCTCTATTCATAGTACAAGAACACGTTTGTTATCTGAAAGAGAAGTAGAGCTTCTGTACAGCTGTGTATTTATTGTACAAATTGCAAACGCAAATTACAAGATTCAATAAAGTTTCTACTAAAATTATTTTTACTTGTTTCAGTTATATTCTCAAATTGTTAATTTTCGGCCAGTCTGAGACTTATTCCAAAGTACATCAGTAGTACATCAAAAAAATCGATAAATTTTTGTTTTTATATGTCCAACGTGTATTCCTGAGCGAAAATGACGGGGAGCAAAGAGGAGTTTGAACACAAACAACTTCAAGATTTTCGAAAAAGACAAACTGTAAGTATAAATTGAAACAAATTTAAAATGTTTTTGGACGAATCATTCAAAGTTTCAGTACAGTGGGAGCTGGTAAAAGGTTAATTAATTACAAAGCTATTCATTATCATCTTTGGATTCTTCTCGAATAAATTTCAAAAGTTTGTTTTTCTACCCTGCCGCAAATGAGAGGGAAGGTCACAAGCGCTTCCTTTTCTAATGCAGGCAATCTATTGTCTTTCAGGAAAGCTATTCAAATAACATTTTATAGATTTATAAACTTTAAATCCAAGTGTACACTACGTAAATTGTCAAACATGTCCTTAAAACTTAAAACTGTTCACGTTTTGTTGTACTACGAAGCGAATATGATTGATGCTCTGATGTTGCATTGGTGTTCTCGGACATAACCTTGAGAACGTGACCACTCTATATTCATCCACTTTGCTCGAAAACCAAAACCCATTTGAGAATAACTTTTTAAATAAATCGTTTTTTATAAGCCTAACTCCTACTGTTATAATCCCGGTTAATGACAGTGTTTGAAAAGCATCACAAATGCAATTTCCGACTTTTGTCTCCATCTTTTTTAGTAACAAGAGCCACTTCCTAATTTTATGACGGAAGTAGGTGGTTTGACAACGGAAGTTCGTCAAAATAAAATTCTTTTGTGATTTATGGATTCTTTTGTCCTGAAGTCACCTTGTTTTCGTTTGTTTGACAACACGTACCACAAACAAGAAAAACAAAATGTTGCCTCGACTTAAAACTTTTCTAAGATAATTTCGAGAAGAAAACTTTTCATCAAGGAGTTAAGATGCACAAGATGTAAAGCGTGTCCTTTAAGTATTATTGATAGCAATAAAAAATGCCATTTCACGAAAAGTGCATTAGCTAATCTTATTTAAAGTTTTTGAAAGCAGATGATGAACTGAACTAAAACACTGAATGAACATTGAGTCACGTTTCGCACTCGACAGGCATTGAACTGACAAGATTAGAAGTTTACTTCACAACCGGCGATTCGCAAAAGAACGCTTTTCCTCTCATTGGCACTTTCAAAAGAATGCGGCTTTCTTTGAAACTTTCCGCCTCCTTTTTTTTTATCATTTTTTAAAAAGCGAGTCTCTTACGTAGCAACAATTGAATTAGCCGCCGCGTAAAACTGTTTATATTTGTCCTGAATGGAAAAGAAACGAAGCTTAAGCAAACTGCGTGTGTTATTTTTATCGCAAATCTCGACTACATCTAGAATCTATTAAAAATGTGACAAGACAACTTCATTGTTTTTTAAAAGAGCTTATTTAGTGACAAGAAATTAATGATACTCCAGTAAAAACAGAGCCAATATGTCGCTAATCGTATAGTTCACTTATTCGGTATTTAATAGTTTATTATTTGGGGCTGAATTTTACATCCGTGAGAATTGTTTGATCAAAAGTTTTTTTCCATTCGGAAGAAGTACTTACATTTGTTTATGTTTCGCTTTATGCACTTAGACATCTTGGAAGACAGAACTTAAATTTAGGATTGACAGAATATAAAAAAAAAAGAAATCTTAACAATAGATCAAGATTGGTTTTGTTTTTAGTTTATCTGCAAAAGCAGACCGAAAATTATACATGCAATATCCTCCTTGGGCATTAGTTCGAGATCATGTCTTAGCCACGAAGGTGCCACGAAAATATTCAAGAATTCTCACAGACAATTTTTTACAGGAAACACTTTTGTGATTGTAGATTTGAAAACCTGATAAGAAGCTTCTGTCATTCGTTTTAATTTTGCTCAAGCGTGACAGCAAACTCAAGTTAGAACTGTGAACTCTCGGTAAACAGATGACAAGCAAAAAATTATCTGCTTGACCAATACCATCTATAACTGATATCTTTACCCACACTGTCGGACTTGATAGAAAAATACTTCCCGTCTAGTCTCAATACTTAACAAGTTCAAGCCTGGTAATTTTTTCATTTCTTTTAGGTTTTTTAGTCTGAGATTAAAGCATGAATATATATCTGATGTTTATTTTGACAGATGCTTGTGGTCTCTTTCAACACGTTCAAACTCACTCATATGTCATCATATTGCCATCTCTCTCGTGACCTTTCACCGAGGTGGTGAAAGCGTGTCGCGCCATTTTGTTTCCACCACTGTGATTTCCTAGCGAAAATGATCTTGCTCGATTTTCAGCTGAAAGTACAGAACAAAATTTGATACCTTTAATCAACCATAAAGACTTCCGAAGAGCGCTTTATTGAGCATTGCAAATTGTGATCAAGAATAAATGAGCGCGTCAGTTAGCACTTAAGCGTTTACTACACTCGCAACGGGGGCTCAAACAATTTCAGTATTTTTTTAACGCACGAGAACTATTTCAATGAGCTTTCCTGTTTTTTTCCGGATCATATTTTCCACCCATATCCTTCACGCAAATCCTTGATGCCCCGAGATTTCCCCACTCGTCTCATTTAGCAGATGCAAAAGCAAGTAGAGACATTTTTTTGACGTCAAGAGACTAGTTTTGGCCGCAACCATTCCAACCCAAACGGCGATTATTTAAAAACTGATCTTTTTTTTTCTCTGTTAAGGGGGACTCAGAAAAAACTTCAGAAATAGTAAGGAGTGCAGTGAAAATATCTGTCGCCAGCCAATTAAAGCAGGCGATGCAACTGCGCACAAATATCACGTGCGTAACACAAAACGTTAACAAAAGCAAACATCCCTACAGAAAAAGTCGTGGTCGAAAAGAATTTTAATTTTGCTTGGAAATAAATAAAATTGAGGTAGTAACGGAAAGGCGAGCGCTCCAATCCTTTTGGGATAAGTGACACTTGTTTATCCACACCCAGTAAAACACGTGAGTTTTTAGCCAATAAACCGAGCGATTTCAACACACCTCCGACCCGCGTGTATTTATATTTTTAGTGCACGGGCTATGATTGGCTGGTGTTTGTGTTCTGCCAATCAGAACCGTGTAATAATATCCGCACAAACACGTATCGCTACACATCACACTACACGTGGGTGGAAAAGATAATTATATCTGTGTTTTGGATAATTATATGCCAATACCCGAAATTGGCACCAAGTTCGATTTTTCTGTGGAGGAATTTCATCCAATAGTGCAAACAACCGAAGGACAACGTCGAGATGTCTGAGAGTCGTAAACCCGATAGCGCGAAGAGCGACCACGATTTCAAAAACAAAGAACTTAACGCTGCTATTGCAAGTGCAGTGAATCATGTATTAGATGGCTACGACTGGAGTTTAATTCCGCTGCCTGTTCGTGTAAATGGCGGACACAAGCAAAAACCACACGTAAAACGTCCAATGAACGCTTTTATGGTTTGGGCACAAGCAGCGAGACGAAAGCTTGCCGACCAATATCCACATCTACACAACGCTGAACTTAGTAAAACTCTTGGGAAGTTATGGAAATTATTAAACGACAGCGAGAAAAAACCTTTTATCGAAGAAGCGGAAAGACTTCGCTTAAAACACAAGCGCGAGCACCCAGATTACAAGTACCAACCAAGGCGCAAAAAACAGAAGGGTAATGGAAGTGACCCCTGCGAGGCGACCATATCAGCAGATGACCTACTCAAAGTTTTAAAGGGTGAATCCGGCAAACCGCTCTCGCCTAAAGATACCGATGAAAGTTCCAGCGCTTCTTCTCCAAGTTCTGATAGTTTCAGTGAAGCGAGCAGCCCTGCGTCAAGTTCAATCGAAAGCCCTGAAACCCCACTTGTAACTGTGAAAATAGAAAGTGGTCTTAACGGGTCGACTAGCAGCTCAAGCGACAGCGAGTGTCACAATCCAAGGTCAGATTCTCCTTTCTGTGTTAGCATACCAAAAAAATCAGAAGCTAACTCGATCGACTTTCATGTAGATGTTGGTGATTTGACAAATGATTTGATGGGCATAGGAGAAGTAGACACGAACGAATTTGATCAATATCTCACTACGCTTCCTCAATCGTTGCTTTCTTCTCCAACAAGTACAGCAATTTTTTCTACAAATGGATTCACACAGCCACAGTCGAGCAGCAAATTTATTTCGAGTAACACAACATCTTCGCAGAATTATTCTACTTTCATCAGTCAGTTGCAGAAAACGCCACCATATCCTCCAAACCAGGTTGCCCCTTCTGCATCTTTGCAGCAACGAATGCAGCACGAGTCTTCGAGTTTTGCTTTCAGCTTCGGGCAAGCAAACCCTCGCAGCAGCACCACCACCACCAACAACAACAACAGCAGCACCACATCTACAACTGGTCCAGCCTTCTCCAGCATGATACAGACGACTGTTACTGCCCCAGTCAGTTCCCAAACACCACCCACTTCGATACACAATTTAGTCTGGAAGTAAACTACACCGGTGAAGGTGTTGGTGTTTGTAATTGTTTTTAAGTGAACTAATTCAGAAGCAAACGAAAAAAAAAACAATTACTGTCTGAGTTAGTTTGTACTTATTAATGAAACAGCAATGTAAACACGCTATCTCGATCAAAGAACAATTTTCAGGAAATCTACGTGAAACTGATTGGTCATGATTTAGAAAATCACGATACTTTGCATGTGGCCATTATGAACTTATATATACAGTCACCTCAACTGATACGCTTCCTATGGAAGTTATATTTGATTGCCGTCGACAGCAACGATTGTGCGCATACTTAGAAAATAGAACTGAATTTCACTGACTTGTAATTTTTATCGGTGCAGCGATTACTATAACACTTTTGATATAATGAAGTTTAACTCAGTCCTTAGATGTGACTTAAAGCATCGAGTGAAAGAACGACTTGTGACACCTTGTAAATACTTATGCATGACAATTTGTAGGGTTGAGTTATGTTTTGTAAACACTGTAGAAAATGACCAAAAATGAATAGATTGACGACAAAAAGAGAGTTTTGTGGAAATTTAGTTTTTCTTGTTGTTTTTAAAATAAATGAACAAAAAAAAGAAAACTTATTGTGGTTCGATATTTCAATTCTTGATACTGTATAGGTCCCGTTGTTTAGTCGGTCGGTCGGTCGGTCGCTGTTTTTTAAGTGCTACGCTTGAGTTAGTTTTATGATTATGAATATATTGCCCTCAGAAAAATAATAAAATACATTTATAGCAGCTAAAGGAATAGCTAATTGTGCTTAGAGTACTTACAAGCGGAGAAAATATCGAATTTAATAGAATCTAAGATATTGTAAAAATATTTCTCTAAAACATATGGTTTATATGATGAAACAATGTCAAATCGAGTTCTCTGTTCCAACGTGTTGTCTTTAATTTGCATAGAGCTCAAACTGTGTGTTTAAAAATACGGCCTTGTATAATATTAATTCACTGCCAAAATTTTTAGTATTATTATGAAGTAATAGTTTAGTAATTTGTGTAATTTTGTAAAGTTAACAGAGCAGGTTTTGAAGGAACGCGAAGCAAATGTCTTAGATTAGGCAGTGTGTCAAGTGTCAATAATTTGATGCCCTTTACTATGAATAATTTACAAATAAAAGCACTGGCATAAAAAATTTCGACATGAGATTTAATCCCTTAGAGCAAGCTCTTTTTGTCTCGAAAGAAAGACGAGTGCAAACTTTTATTGTAAAGTGCGAAATTCTATCCACTAAGCGTCTTGTTTATGGGTCATAATGTTGACATCTCAAATGCATCCAGATCAATATAAAAAATCACGCTTTCTAGAAAAACATAAAACAATCAATCGGTGCTGGTATTGCAAGACTCTAAATTTTATGATAAAAACCACTAATACAGCTATGGGAGACAAATCAATTTGGTAAGGACAACAATAGCTGAAAATACTAGGTACATTTTAGGCAATATGGTTAGCTTAATAGACAAGTCGGTTCCATTCCAGACAGTCTCTTTTTTATCATGTACTGCATGAAGTAAAAAATAAAGGCCTCAAGACAAATCCAATCACCAGTTTAAGAAGTAAATACAAGAGCTCCCATTAAGCAAAATCTTTGATGTATCAAAATCCTTATTAGGAAAGAAAGTTTTGCATGCTCGAAAACGAGCAAGGTTAAAAAAACTACAACAATTATCGGAAGTAACAACTAAAAACATTAAAAAATGATTTCTATATTGCTTCAAGCTCGGTTTCATTAGAGAATCCGTGATTTTATGGTCATAAATCTTCGTTCCAGCATAGATGATGCACGAAGTTCCTAATATAAATGCTTTTAAAAAAACAGAATTTTAATAACGTTTACAATGCAGTGAGTAAAGGCTCCTGTGACTTGAGACTGAACGAGATGATCGGTCGCAACAGGCTGCGATAATACCCGATAAATTTAGCTTCAAAGGTCACGAAAAGAACTTTGGATCAGGCAAATCACCCTTAAGCGATGTTAGGCATTAAAAACACGAACAAAATGTCGTGTCACGAATGGCAAGGACTGTAACCAATACACCCATGGCGAGATCTAGACAGACATGACAAATATTAAACGCCTGGTGAATAATAATTTGTAACCAGATGATAATACTGAACGGCTTGCCTCCGTGTCATTACTCTTTTCCACCAGAGACAAGTTTTGCAAAGTTTGTTAGACAAGCAGTAAAATAGGTCAACACAACAAAACTTAGCCGCCGGCCAAAGAATCCCTTTACCACCGTCATTGTAAAGACCATCTTCTGCACCAAGCTAAGTTTTGTTTTTCTTTAAATTTATGTAGATTTAAAAAGCGTGTTTCAAACGGATAGAATATAATAAACGAAGACAAGAAATGTAGATTCAAAACAGACCAAGATGAAAGCGTGTTTATAAACATATTATTAAGGAAATCAAAACAAAACCAACTGTCAGTCATTATTCTTATACACTCTTTTTTTATAAGAACCTTTTTTGTAAGAACGTATACAGCAGGCTAAAAATTGACCAAAACGTACGAGCTTGCTAAGAAAACACCCGAGGAATAACCTAGAACAATATTTTGTCTCTTTACGGACCAAATCATGGAATCGGATCATAGTCAATAGTATATAACATTGTTTGCAACAAGAATAAAATTCATGAAAATTTTACCAGAAAAATTTGCAGGACTTAATATTTTCTCTTTCAGTATACCAAATATCGAAGCTCTTGTCCTTGCCTGGACAGCATGCACGCTATTTTTAAATAAGAACTAGTATAGTAGTAAAATTTTCTAAACCTAAAATGGTGTACAACAATTAAATATGATTACATTAGGCACATTTTAAAGAACATTTAAGGCTAAGCACCCCCAAATATTTTAAGAACATTAGACTCCGCCGTTCTTATAAAAATTGTATTTCTTTTACACTTTAAGATTAACTATGTTTGTTAGTTCCAGTTGATATATTTTTTTAACTCTGAAAGCTAGCCTGATTTGGAGTTTCTGTCCTTCTCTCGAGCTAAAATTTCTCTTTATATATCTCGTTTTTGTCCATTGCTTTACCAGTACATTTGTCATTTTTTGGCGTTTCTAGGCTAAGATTTTTAGTACAATCTCTAGTAACTACATCCACAAAGATCTGTAATTATTGGAGATAAAGATTCAGGGATTTGAAATCTGTCGAGGAGATGTTCCGTTGTTGTAACGAGTAAACCATTTTTGTTAAAAAGGTAGAATTTTTTTTGTAATCTAAACTTTTAAAAAGTGTTTTAAAAATTTTTTAATGCGTTATTCGAGCTTCTAAAGCAAATGGATTACATTTGAATACTAGAGAAAATATTGGGTTTATCAGCCAACAGGTTATTGGTTCATTTGATTTGAAAAAAGAACATTCACGAAAAGAGCTTTTTAATCCTTTAATCCCAAAAAAATTATCAGTATCTCAATTCTCCTTACATGTTTCATGCAAAATGATAAGTTGGTAATGAGAATTATTAATTTCTTTAACAATATTTACATGATACATCTTGATCTCGGATTTTTTCCATTTCAAAATATCAAGTAATTTCATTGCATGGCTAAAACATTTTGAGCAACTGATAGAAAGCGAAATTCTTCCAAACGTCTTCCTAACTTTTATGAAAATTAGCGAGGAGAATTTAGCTGAATGATATCCGGAGGCAATCGTTTCATTACAAGAGATGCGAATGATAATTACGTCACTAGGCTGACAGGGTATCGTGTTATCGCTGAATTCTACATCAAACACAACTGTTGTCGTGTTGTACACCACGACAAATCATTAACGCCATTACGTTTTGCATTTTGTTGTAAAAGACTCGATAGCTAGAGCATTAATTCCGTTCACTTCGTGTTAATCTCTGCTAATGCACCCTATTGGAATTTATAGGACCAGACAAGTACTTGCTTAATGATTGTTTCCTGAGCCTTAAAACATAAGTTGTCAGCAGCCTACAACGAAGAACGCGAACCAAAACTTTTCAGTAAAAATTCTTTAGTTTTCACCGCGGTGAAATATTGTAGAAATATCCACGTAGTATATTCCATTTATTACATAAGTTGACAGCAGTTTATATATCCAAAACGTCAATTCATAAACAGACTATAACTTAATATAAAATGACTGATTTTAAAAAAGGTATAAATGGATGAGGTTTTAGACTCTCAAGATAATATATCCAGTTGTATAGATTTGAAAAATATTAGAGTTCTTGCAAAAAATTTGAATTTTAAAAATAAATTGAAAATATAAAAACGAAAATATAGATTTTTTGTTTTAAAACACACTTTTTACTTGCAGTATTTTGCTGTTTTTGCTAATGTCAATTAGAACTTGAAATGTAATATAAGAACTGTTTTGATAGTTTGTTTTTAGAAAAAGATATAAATTAACAAGATTTTTTACTCTTAAGTTAAGATAAAACATCCAATTGCATAGAAGTGTAGAATATTAGCGTTCTTGCAAAATATTTGAAACTTAAAAATTCATTGGAAATAGATTTTTTTGTTAATTAAAAAACACACTTTTTCTCTTTATACTTGCAGTATTTTGTTGTTTTCGCTAAAGTCAATTGGAGCTAGAAGTGTAATATTATTTTTCCCATGTTCAGATCTCATTTTTTCTTCCAATAGTTTTCATTTCTTTTTATCAAGTTTTGGAATAACTATTTAGAATAATCTAAAATGAAAAATCTTTATCTTTGTTTTAAGAAAGTACAAAGTAGCTAGAACATTAAATATTCACAACAAAAAATAATAATTTACGATATATCAAATTTCAGACAATGTTTTAAGATTTTAAACTCACAAAGGCAAAACAAAAAAGTGAAATAAACATAAAAGGTTATTCTCACTACATTAAAACTAAATTCTGGTTTATAAATTAAACAATTGGAATTGATAAATTAATCGGAAATTGATAACTTCCGTAAAAGCCGTAGAACGCGGTACCAAATTTTGTATGAAACAAGTAATTTACAAAACATTACATTAAGAAATGTACACTTTATTCTGACAACAGTTAACTGCGAGTTTATTTAAATCGTATTTTTCATCTTTCTTCAGTTGGGCAAACCTAAGTAAACGACAGCCAAAAATCTACGTTCGACCACCTTAGCTTACATTATTCATTATTGTCAATATTGCGGTCAAAGGCGGATGCTGTTGAACAAAAACATCTCAGTTTAAAGATAATGATAAAACAATTAGCAAAACCACAATCTTTACAAAATGAGAATATACAAATTTATTTTCCTTTAGAAACGAAAGTAAGCATTTTTTTTTGAAAAATAGTGATAAAGACAGATAAAGCAGGAACATGCATAAACTGTGGTCTGTCAACAATACAGCTAAGTTGTTTTGTTTTACCTAAATCTAGCATTGTTCAATGAAAGAGTAAACTTTATGGGGCATGTGATTGTTAGCTACCCGTTAAGTCTTGACTTAAGATAAAACGTTTGATTTGAAAACATTGCTATTGCAGAAGCAAAAAAAAGAACGATGCAAATACTTAGTTTTAGATAAAACCAAGTGCCGTGGCATTGAAATGCCTTCAATCGGTGTTCAAGTGTAATAACTAAGGATAGACTGTTGAACGGCATCTTTGCTGTTAACCGCAATCGTGAGCTTTGCTTCTTGTAGAAAACTCCTTCAAGGCATTTTCTTTTATCGAATTTTAATAGTGTGAAAAACGGAATGCTAGCAATAGTGTCTTTAAGCACAAGCAATTGACTTGCATCTGAATGGCAGAACTTTGATTGCTTTGCACTTTTAAAAGATTTTATCTCTTGTTCATTTCATTAGATAAAAAAGATATATTGCTGTGTCAAGTTGCGTTGTGTTCGTTCCTAGCAAAATCACTAACTTCAAACCAACCTTAAACAATCCTTATGAATCTCCACAGCCTATGAACAAGGCATGACATGACCATGAGAATATTGAACCAGTAAACAAACAGCCCTCCACTCTTTCAAGACAGCTCTAGACCAGCGATAAAAACCTCAAAGGAAGTTGTATTGCAAGTATTTCTTCTACTCAGTGCATATAAACTGTGCAGAGAAACGATTAAAGAGAAGTCGGAGCAGCTCTTGATTGTAGTTCTTTCCACACATTTCGATCCACACACTCGAAACTACACACTGAGCACTAGAACAATAGCAATTTGACAATCATTCCTCCCACGACGGAAATTAATATTTAGAAAGCCACAGTTGATTGGCTCAATGTCTTGTATAATAACATTTTTAACATCGTTTTCATGCCGCAAAATAAAATCCATCTTTGTTTGTACAATGGATGAACGAGTTGCTTGTTGAAGTTCATCGGCCTTGTGCAACTATTGAAGCATCTGGAAAAGTACTACATGCATAGACTTTGTTCCATTTATGGGCAATTTCATTGGCTTCTTTGCCAGTTCATGCCTTTAAATTTGCTGACAGGCAAAACAAGATAAAAAATGTACTTTAGTCTTTAAATGAGATTTTAGTTGCAAAAAAAAGTCTGCTTGATTGCAATTTATAAGGTTGAATTTTTGAGAAAAAAATTTGGCAAGCACACAAAAGTTCGTTTTTCAAATTTGAAAGAATTTTGGCAAAGGAGCAAAAAAGCTCAAATAAACACATTCTTGTGGGAATTATCGTGTTTTCAAATTTCCCGACGCAACTGTACATTTCAATGGCAGTCTTGGTCTATGACAAATGTTAACCAAGATATATGCCACGGTTCAAAAGTAGCAAGTAAGCTGATTTCTAAAAATTGCAAAACCAAATCAAACAGATTTGATGAAGTTCGTGTTTGGCAGCCAAAACACTTTTTTATAAGAGCAACTTTTTAAGAACATTGAGGCTCAAATTTGCCGAACATTATAAATAGTTTAAAAACAAGCTCAGGTTGAAAAAGTGAAAATGGTTCGAGTAGTAACATTACTGAATCTAGCGATTTACGTTCGCAATACAGTGAAAACCCGTAACTAAGAAGCTAAAAATTAAGAACCTGAAGTGCTATCCTGAATTTGGTCAGTTATACCCCCTAAAAGAAGAACCTATTTAGTCTAAAAAATTTAAACCAGGCGCTTATTTTCTAAAATCGTACAAGTACATTAAAGTTTCATTGCAAGAATCGTATTTGAAGGGAAAAAAGCAGATTGCCAGGCTGTAAAACTGATTTTTAAAGAAAAATGAGTGCAAAATATGTAGACTTACGTGAAGATCAGCACACCATTATGAAGAAAATAGAAATTAGGGTAATGACCATCTTCTGCTGCTGTGTTTTAATTGTTTTTTCTCCATGAAGATTATGAGCCCATTTTAACTCAGTTAAATTTTAAGAACCTTAATAGCCTAAAATTCTGCTAACTATCAGTATCGTTTATATAAGAACCTGTTAAGGCTAAATCCTAAAAATGTAGGTTCTTAGTTGCGGGTTGTTACTGTATGCACAGTAAAACACAGAAGCACCTTTTCCATTTTCAACTTTTGTCCAAACTGATATACGTTTTCATATAATACTGAAAGCTCCTCAGATGATCCGAGCACTGTTTTTCATTGCGTTGTCTTCAGTTTTATTTTGATATTTTTCATTATTTCAAACTTCTCACAGATATAAGAACAAATGAACGAATTGAGGCTGAAACGTGTATTTTGTAATTTAGGAATATGTTTAAAATGTCTACTTTCAAAGATTTATATCAGTTATATTCCAAAAGGGCTTGTCGTCTAAACTGCAAAGGCAATCAGGCATTTAATCAAATACACTTTGCTTTAGAGAGTAAGTATATTCTATATATATAGGTATATAGCTGAGATCGAAATTGTAAATAGAATATAAATTTCGAGCGAATAAATTATGGTAGTTTTTCTAAACGGCAAAGCTACCGAACACACGAAACTCTATTCCCCAGCGGTACATAGCCAAACTGTTCAATGACGAACGCGCAGTACCTGTAATTAATATATTGTGCTGTACAAACTACGCACAACACTAAAAAAGATAACTATTTCAAATCAATATAGAGAAAAACGTTATACGTTATAATTACGGATAATATAATATTATTTTATTATTTTTACCCTAAAATTTAAATAAATAGGAATATTTAGCCTAGCTGGGCGGAAAAACAATATTCTTGTAAAAAAGAAAAGATGTAAAACTGAAGTTAAGATTCTCGCAAATGTGTCTTTCAAACGTTTCATAAATACACTTTTTTAGAATGAATATATGTCACAAAAACGAAGCCTGATGGCACAGGTTAGTCATTCTTTTTTTTAATCGAACAAGCTGCCCTAGAAATTATACAATCAGAAAAAGGCTCCGCAGTAAAATGTTCAGTTTTTCAGTTTTTGCGCCGGCGGACCGAAACAATATGAACTTAGTATAATTGATTCAAACTTCAAAACTGATTTCAACATAGCCTGTTTTAACCTTTGGTAAATTTGATTCACAGTCGCAGCCACGCGCGCGACATCCTATGGCTATGACAATTTTTTTAAAAAAAAAAGAAAACACAAAGGTCTCATTGAATAGTTCTTGTACTCATATTTTGTAAAGTTCTGTGCAAAGTAATATCTGAAGAAATGAGATGTATTTTCTGTTATTGCTAACTTCCGTTCGTCCAATTACACTGATGGTAGGTCAATTTATCTTGCCTTTATGCGTAGCAATTTTTGAACTAGCAAAATATTACGAATTCCATTGTAAAACAAAGGCCTATTTATTGTGAAAATGGATGCTACATGAAGACAATACAAGATTATTTTTGGACTGACCCAAAGACAACCCCAAACATTTTTTTAAAAATATATTACTTTTAGTTTACCGCAATTGTTGCACAAAAGGATTTAATTCGCCCGTCAGTTAAATAATGTGATCCGTGTAAAAGCAAGTTTGTAAAATTAAAAGGGTTTAGCGGGAACAATAAACGTTATAAGCTGTAATACGATAAATATTTTAAGCACACACCGGACGATCCTGCAATGCTGTACTTCGCTGGGGCCTCAAACATTCAACTCCACCAATAAAAGAAAGCATTTTGCCTGGACCAAGACCGTCCACTTTCATTCCACTACCAATATGCCTTACCTCGTCACTGAACCAAAATTGCAAAACTGTTTCTTTTCTGCAATACCATGCAGCTACCTTCAACTTCATGCAACAGACCTTGTCTCCATTTACTTGTTTAGCAACATAATTAAACTTCTATATCATTTTTGAAATTTCGTCCACTTTTTGGATAAAAACGCGTTTTGAAACTGTTCATTTTCTGTAAGCTAATAGTTTCTCGAGCATTTCCAAAGTCTCTGACTTGTTGTAGTGCTTCACTCAAGTATAGAATGTCATCCAATAACCTTGCTTGCTGTGAACTTGTTTCTAAAACAAACATATGTAGTTCTTTGTGATTCATTAAGGTCAGCGGCTTGTTCGTTGTCTTAGTAAAAACCAACGAGAGTAGGGTCGGGAATCCGTTCTTATAGCTTTTTTTGACATATTCTGCAACCACATAGGCGCAATCTCAAACTTTACGATGAAGAGATTTTAGGACATGTTACGACGTTGGTTATGATGACGAGAAAATTATTATTGTAATACTCTCTTAGGAACATGCTGAGGCTGAGAAAAGGTGAAGAACATTGATCTACGATGAAATAATTCATACAGTGTTATTGAAAAAAATGTGCATGGGCTTTTTGACTTAAGTTTGCTGATAACAATTTACATCACAGGTTTTCTTTCGTACCAGCAACTGTATTTAAAAACTTGATACAGTACAAAGTACATGCACAATTAATGTACACAGAAAAGTACCACATACGGTGCATGTATTACTTATATTTGTCTAAAATCAGTAAAGATATTCTAAGAACATGTTTAAGATAATTTGAAGCTGATAAATCGAAAATATTTAAGAACGTTAAGAGTGTAAATCGACATTGACGGAACTGCGTGAACTGAAAGTTAAATGAGTTCGCATTAAACTTTTTTTTTATAAGAATATTGTTTTCTTCGGACTGAGGCTTGATATTCTTATTTTTGCCTGACGATGTTAGGTTGAAAATATTCTTCAGAATATTTTTAGTTATAGTAAATATATAAAGGAAAGTTTAATATGTAGTATGGCGAGTCAAAATACACAGTAATAATATTAGCCATACTACATACCTAACTGTCTAATAAGTGATTTATTATCCAAGGTTTTTTTTTCGAGAAAAATGAAAACAATATTCTGCGACACGCGCGGTAAAACAAGTTTTCTAGAGTACGAATCACAGGAAACCCATACAATCTCAGAGAGTTGAATAAATGAATAAAAAAAATATTTTACTTACATGAGGTGTTGTTGATGTCGTCTTTGACATTCAGTTGCGATTTCAAGCCATTTTAGCGATTTTTACAGATTTTTCCCTTTACATCTAAGAGAGAGACAAGGACGGAGATCCTATCGAGCCAGCCAGTCGCATTTGGAACACAATGTTTAACTCGGCAGGGCAACGGAGGGATAAATTGCAAACCTTAATATACCCAAAATCTCCCAAGAAGTCCGCTTTGAAGATACCAACAGCTGGTAAAGGATTCACAAGTCCGTTAGAAAATAGCGCTCAGATGGCGCGGCAAGCTGAAGTGGCCACCAAAACGGTAATGGTTTGAATTCTGTCCAACTGTCGTCCCACTTCAGCTTG
>JAOTRI020129112.1:0-11547 GCA_028564885.2 Zoanthus sanctaehelenae
AAGTTCAAAGTTCTAAACACCCGCCTATATAATAGAATTATAACTGATACAGGTATACTTGGTCTTCTTCTTGGTTTTGGTCTTGGTCTTGGTTTAGCCTTAATCGTGGTTCTCTTTTTCATCTCGACCTAGGAGTCTAAAATATTGCGTAATCAAACAAAATCAAGTCAGATAGTAAATACAAACAATGCTTAATGTTATTACTTCAATAGAATTGTTTTGTTAACTTCATCAGGTTGCGGTGGTACGTTTAACGCAGATGGAGGGGAATTCACAACACCCAACTTCCCAAACAAGTATCCCAACAGCAAAGACTGTAGCTGGTTACTCAAGGTTCCACACGGAAAAATTATTGAGTTCTCATATCGTTATTTTGATCTACAGAGTACGTTCATGTTTTCATTTTACTTTTTTTCTCAAAGACCGGAATCAGGAGTTTAAACAAAGCTGGTATTTAATGACTGCTGCATGTAATATTTTGCATCCTGCAATACTGCTAGTTTTTGTGCGTGAGCCATATTAATATTTTGACCTAGTATTCTACTTTAGTTCTTGGATCGTTTCTGTCTTATATAAATGTTTGCTTCCCTTCTTTCTTGTGCTTCGGGGATGCTAAGCGAAAAAAACCTGATCGACATATCGAATGATGGACACAGAACCATGAGAATACAAACAAATGACAAATCACGTTTGTTTTCCCATACATTCACGCGAGCTTGCATTTCGAATACTAAGTTTATCGTTTTGTTTTTTGTATTACATAAAAAAAATTTATTAATTTTATGGTTTTGTTTTTTAGGAGGTACTTGTCGCGATGGAGATTTTGTGGAAATACGTGATGGTCCGTATCATTACTCACGACTTCTTGCTCGGCATTGTGGATCGGTCAGACCTAATCCTGTTCGTTCTACACGAAGTTATCTTTTTGTAAAGTTTCATTCGGATTCAAAAAAAGCTCATGCTGGATTTGAAGCCACCTGGCGCTCGATACACAGAGGCGGTAAGTTTAAAGTTCGTCAATATTCTGGTGTGTTGGTTATGCTGATGTTTCTGGCACTGACATCGTTGATTATGCTTATGGTGGCCAATTTATAAAAACATCTATATATATTAAATGAATTTTGATGAAACAAATTGCTTTCGAAGTGCTCAGTTGAGCGTTGACATTATTTAAAGCAGTCTAATCAACCAAACATTTGAAAAGGCATATATAATCTTTGTTATTATATAGTTTCGAATGGCACAAAAAAAAGTAAGGCTCTCCTAATAATTCTTAACCGTTAATTTTTTAAGGACTTTTGTCCAATTAAACAGAAAAATTTATTCGTAAGGGGAAGAATTTAGCTTTAAAGAGAGTTTATGACCGAAAATCAGTCGCGGCATTTTTGACCCGATGCGCGTTAAAGGAACCTCAAAACAGATGTTTAAATACTAAGCATCTATTTTTATCTAGTATTATCTAGTTTTATTTTTTGAATCTATCGCCATGCATTTCATGGGGTGATTTGGTAACATATTTTGTTTTATTTTAGGTTGTGGAGGAAATATTAGAAGTAACAAGGGTAATGTTACAAGCCCGTTTTATCCTAGCACATATTCTTCCCATTTAAACTGCCAGTGGTTTATAACTGTAAGCAAAAGTCGGAATATAAAACTGACATTTAAAACTTTTGATGTTCATAAAACGTATGGGTGTCGATCAGACTTTGTTGAAGTGAGGAAATATGGAAAATACGGCTTTCAGAGATCCATTGGTCGATATTGTGGTACAAGAACGCCAAGTAAGTTGAAGTTTGATTTTTTCATTTTAAAGAAGTGCAATCGAATGAATAAACCTGAATAAAATAAATTGAGATTACGACGTTTCGAAACGTCATTGCGTCATGTTTAGGCAACAATAAATGAAATGTTGGTTCATGATGATGGTGGTGATAGTGCTGATGATGGTGATGATAATAGCGATGATGATGGGTGATGGTGATGATGTTGCTGCTGATAATAATAATGATGATGGTGGATGATGGTGATGATAATAGCAATGATGATGATAAATGATGGTGATCATGGTGATAATAACAATGATGATAATGGTGATGCTACTGCTGCTGATAATAATGATAATGATTTATGGTGTTGATGTATTGTGATAATGATGATGATATTGTTGTTAATGATGATGGTGATGCTGTTGCTGTTGCTGATGATGATAATGATGATGATGATAATAGCAATAATGATGATTGTGATGCTGCTGCTGCTGCTGATGATGATAATAATGATAATGATGATTTATGGTGTTGATTTGATATGACAATGATGATGATATTGTTGTTAATGATAATGGTGAGGCTGTTGCTGAAAATAATGACAATGATTATGATGGATGATGAGTCATGTTGATGGTGATGTTGCCGCTGCTGATAATAATAATGAAGATGATGAGTTATGTTGATGGTGATGTTGCTGTTGGTGAAAATGCTGCTGCTGATAAGATGATGATGATGATGATGATGATGATGATAATGATGATGATGATAATGTTGTTAATGATGATGATGATGATAATGATAATGATGGTGATGATAATGATAGTGATGATGGTAATAATGATGATGATAATGATGGTGATGATAATGATGGTAATGATGATGGTAATGATGATGATGATAATGATGTTAATGATGATGATGATGATAATGATGGTGATGATGATGGTGATGATGATGGTGATGATGGTAATAATGATGGTGATGATGGTAATAATGATGATGATAATGATGGTGATGATGATGGTAATGATGATGATGATGATAATGATGTTAATGATGATGATGATGATGATTATAGTGATGGTAATGATGATGATGTTAATGATGGTGATGATAATGATGGTGTTGATGATGATGATAATGATGGTGATGATAATGATAATGATAATTGTAATGGTAGCAGTTAGGGTAATCGTAACGATAACGATAGCGATAACGATAATGATATTAATGGCTAACCAGACGATGGTAAAACCTCAGATAACTAACTGGAAAGTGATCTGTAGTTCAAATCTCTGATGCTAAGCATCATCATTTGGGAAGTCAGGTTGGTATAGTGGTCATCTATCATGCCTCCCACCTTTACGACCCGGGATCGATTCCTGGCTCTGCTCCGCACCTTGGGCTGAGATTGGTTGAGTGTTAACCGGTTTCAAGAGTCAAATCGGAGCCCGAGTCAAAAGTCCGAGTCAATCAAAATAACGTTTTTTAATTAAAAACAAAAACAAAAAAATATTAACGTAACCCTAACACTAACCCTAAAACAAAAAATATTAACCTAACCCTAACCCTAACAAAAAATATTCAAGATATTTAATTAGTCCTGTGACTCGTACTTTTGGCGCGAGCTCGGATTTGACTCGTGAAGTGGATTTACTCAATTGGTTGATCTCAATCTGACTCAGAGGGTTTTTCTCCGGGTAATTCGATTTTCCTCCCTTTGCAAATTCAACTTTCACGCCAAGATCTGAGCCGTCGAGCAATTAAACATTAGCCTCTTGACTCTTGTTTTGTTTGTTTTAAGTTCCAACAGTTGAGTAGACTTTACACAAAGTACAACGCAGCGTTTAGAGAAATCAGCCATTTTTGATCGCTTGCCATTGTCCTTAAAGCCGTGCTAAAACTGAATGGTGG
The DNA here is from genome assembly GCA_028564885.2 of Zoanthus sanctaehelenae. Classification (NCBI taxonomy): domain Eukaryota; kingdom Metazoa; phylum Cnidaria; class Anthozoa; order Zoantharia; family Zoanthidae; genus Zoanthus; species Zoanthus sanctaehelenae. The sequence goes on from JAOTRI020129112.1 coordinate 3,684, forward strand.
GAGAGTTTTACTTTGAGGAAAATATAGCGAAATTTAAACAACTAGATAATGAAAATTTATGTTCTTAACGGTAAAAAGTTGAGAAGTGAAGAACTTTGAGCCTAACGGCTTTTTGTCAGAAGATTATTTTGGACCTAAGAAAAGCGGCGCTGACAACCGCATGGAGATTGATATTTTGGGTTTCGTCATTGCTGAATTTGAACAGGTGACAAGCAGCAGTGGTGAAAATTCTCATTTTTTTATTTCAACTGGAAATTTCTGGGAGGCAATTTGACGAAATTAAAGCCAAGTTTAGACAACGCAATGATGAAATCTTAAGTCCATACCCATAAATAGTGTGATAAACTAGGATTTTTCTATTTGAGCATAACGACTTTTTGTCAGAAAATTCTATAAGATTTTAATTTACCTTCACCGACTCAAAGAATTATTAACTTTTTATCAGCTGTTCTTCAGTTGTTTTTACAGATCTGAAATCAATATTTGTTTTTTTCGAACTGCCAAAAGATCGACATAAGGAGATTGAAACCAAAAAACAAAATCAAACATGTTCACTACAGCCAAGATTATGTTAGCCTTTTTGCTCCGTGTCTTCATATGTATGTATATGGTTTGCCCGTCTTGTCCACTTTCTGGTAAGAGTTTGCCTTTTTCTGTCTGATTGTCATGTTTCTCTCAGCACAATATTAACCTCTTTATGAAAAGAATAAAAAGCTGCGAGTAGATTTCGATCGCAAACGGGACCAAAGATGACCACTCAACACCTATCGTCAGTAGTTGCTGTAAAGAAACGCGTAAAATAAAAACGGAACAATAATTCTTTTATTTAAAGCTTGGATAAAATTTAAGATAAAACTTTTGGTTGATTGATAGACGCTTCTCTCTATGAATGATCATGTTTTTCCTCTGGGGTACTTTGGGGCATAAACCATAGGGATAATATTCGGGAAATGTGAAAATTACCCAAGTGCGGATCCAGGGATTTTTTGACAGGGATCTCAGGGAAAAATTTTGTTGGCAATCACTAAAGTTGTGCAAACGCGCCAAACTCGCGTTCCACACGCCACAGGGAACCCAAATAAACCGTTAAATAAGAATTAAATAAATAAACAATTAAATTATACGACCAAAATACGACATCATCATCGTAAGAAATAAAATAAAAATTGAAATCGTCATTCCATCAGGAGAAAAATTCTCTAATCTTTTTGGAAAATTTAATTTGATAATTGATTCCAGGAATGACAGGGGGTACCCGGACGCGACACCCCCGACCCTCCCCCTGGATCCGCCCATGTTACCCAACAAAACCAAAGCGTAAAACTTTTCGACCCTAAAAATTACCGAATTGCCAACTTTGACCTCTAAAAAATACGACAAGCACCCCTATAATACCAATAAAGGGAGTACCCTCTAGTCCAGATGTTTCTCTCAGTATAACAGTATGTTTCTACTAGGAAAAGAGATACATTACGTATTGTCATTTCCACACAAACCGACAAGTTCATGCTACAATACGTTTTATAATCAAAAAGCCGACTACTTTACGAGATGTATGACGACAAATACCTCACTTTAAGCTATATACCTTAATTATCACACTGTGGTTCCTTTTCCGTGTTTTTCAGGACATTGCGGTCTGCGGTATTTTGGTGCTCGCATTACTGGAGGCGAGACGGCTATTCCCCATTCGTGGCCATGGCAACTGTCTCTAAGAAACTCGTGGCGCGTTCATATGTGTGGAGCCACTCTCATCAACAGATTTTGGGCAGTGACCGCTGCTCATTGCGTCAAAGGCTCAGGATACACAGTTCTGGCAGGTCTATGCAATTTTCAATTTGAGGTTCAATTTTGAACTCTGTCTTTTCCAATATTTTTCTGAAAAAAATTTTTACATCATTTTTATTTTACAATTTTAAATGTTTTTACATCAGTTTTATTTTACAATTCTAAATGAGTCGAAGTTAAATTAACGCAAAGATGAACGAAATTGTTTTTGTGATGTTTTTAAAAAACAATTTTATTTAAATATGAATTTTTTTATTTCCCTATTTTATTCAATCTATATAGCTGTACTATATAACTACTTTCGTTTCATGTAATAGTATAGTGTATATAAATTTCGTAGATAGAATTACATCTGGTCATCGTCGTTTCAATCAAAATTATTATCGTAAAATTATCATTTTTATCGAATCATCAACGCCATCAGCACGTCAATATGACTGTCGTCATCATCATCATCACCATTATCATCATCATTATCATCACCACCACCACCATCATCACCATCATCATCATCATCAACAACATCATCATTATCATCATCATTATTATCATCACTACCATCATCATTATCATCATCATCATCATTATTATCATAATCACCATCATCGTTATAATCACTAACATCATCATCATTATCATCACCATCATTATCATCATCACACCATCATCATCACCATCATTATCATCACTACCATCACCATCATTATCATCATTATCATTACCATCATCATCATCACCACCACCATCATCATCGTCGTCGTCACCCTTATCATCATCATCTAAATCATTGTCATCATCATCAGCAGGTCATTCATATAGTAATCATTATCATATCACTACCATTATCATGATCATTATCATTCCTATCATCACCCTTACCATCACTCAGAAAACACAATATCTGACTCAGAAAACACAATACTGATTTCAGAATTTCAGTCCAGCATCGTAGTTTAATATTTAGTGTTTCAAACTCTAACTTAACAATATAATAACGTGCTTTCACAGGTGCGCATGGAATGTATGACAAGCAAGGGCTAAACGTCAGGATCTCAAAAGTTTTTGTCCACAAAGATTACAACACCAACAATAAGAAAAACGATATTGCGCTACTGAAGTTTTCCATACAACTAGCTTTCTCATCCAGAATACATCCCGTATGCCTTCCCAGACAAGATCAACAAATTGGACCTGATGATAACTGTTATATAACAGGTAAATTTACCAACTTCTTATACTTTTCTTGCAACAAGGTTTTCAGGCCCAATTTTTCGTTGCAGGAAAATGTTTTTTTAAAAGCATGCAAAATATATCGACCAGCTTTATATTACAGTGATTTTTTTCAACACAACCTTCTTTAAAGAAGTTTCACAGGTGAAAACATTTTTGAGAATTCGAGAGTTGATCAATAAAAACCCATGTTTTACGCAGTTTGCTTGCTCGATCATTCTCACAAACGGGGCGGATGTTTTCACAAGGCTACGACGGCACAGTAAAATACCTTTTTTTATAAACGTATTTCTGGGTTGACGTGTTTGGCGCAAATGGTAAGATCTCTGCTTTGCAGCCACAAAGTACCTAGTTCCATCCCTGTAGTTTACCGAAACTGGAATATTTGTGTGACCTTTTCCCCCTAAGCCAGCTCAGCGTTCCATCCTCCCATGGTAGGTAAATGAGTACCAGCGTCTGGAGCTAACCTGCGATGGATTAGTGTCCCGTCCAGGGGGATTTAAAGACTCTCATCCGCTTAACACTACAGAAACCGGAGATAAGTGTCGACTTTATGGGCACTTGGCTCGTAAGGGGTTTATCCTTTTAGCATTTCCTCTTAACAAAGATGATATAGGAAGTGTGTATGTATACTTTAGTTTATCTCATGAAACCTTTAATTCTCACAACTTGTTAACAAATCAAAACACGCGTACTATCTAATTACAAAATATTAAAAACTAATATTAAAACAAAATTAAATTATTTTATTTCTTATTCGTCCTTGCCCGCCTCGAAGAGTTTTCTATCTGCGGGTCGAGATAACCTATAATTGTAAATTCAGTATGAACAAAATAAATATAATGATGATGATGATGATGATGGTGATGATGGTGATGGTGATGATGGTGATGATGATGATGATAATGATGATGATAATGATGATGATGGTGATGATGATGATGATAATGATGATAATGATGATGATACCCTCATTAACTCTTTTTATATTTGCTTGAAGTCTAAAACAAATAATCAAGTTTTTCGGTTTGACAGTAACCATAGCCGTAGATAGCAGGGTGGGGAAGAGGGTAGCTATTCTCCCCCTCTAAAAAAATTATTTTTAGTGGCATTTTAAATTAAAAAATTCGAAATATTTTTTGCTAAATTATTAGTACTTTCTAAAGATTTCATAGAAATTGCCTCCCCCGCTCCAACTAAAAAATTCCTATCTTCGGTAACAATATCCTTATAGTTTTCGCTTTGTTTTAGGTTGGGGAAGGATCCGTAAAGGTGAGACTGGTTTGATACAGCCAAAGTTCTTACATCAATCAAAGGTGCCTTCTATCAGCCACGATCAATGTAGGAAGGTAAATGGAAATCTTATTGATCAGAAGACAATGATTTGTGTGGGTGGAGCCGGAAGTAGTGCATGTTATGCGGACAGCGGTGGCCCCTTAGTCTGTGAGCAGAGAGGGCGTTGGGTTTTGTACGGAGCAACATCTTTTGGTGTTAGTAAAGTCTGCGCTGGAAACAAGTTCTCGGTGTACGCTCGAGTCAGTAACTACATTAAGTGGATTGAACATATTACCGGTAAGAAAATCAATCCCTGTTGCGTAGACAAAATGCGGATTCGTTTTAATCTCCCTGGCCTTTGCCTTGGAGTTCTGGATATGAGTCATTCATGTTGACTGCTCTGGGCCGGGCTGGATTGTTACCAAAATTATTGTCAATGGAGTTACTCATAAAAACTTTGCATGTAGTCGAGGCTGTATCATTAATACCAAATGTTCGCCTTTGCCACTTAAACGATCGCGTCCGAGTCAAAACGCGTCATCGCTAAGACGCCTTTTAATTTCACCCGTATAAATTACCCTAATGTCATTGTTTACACACAGGTAAAACGCAGTTTCTATTATTTTTTTAATTTTTCTAGTTCTCTGGGCAGCAGGCTTGATATTCATAGAATCAGAAAAACCAATTTTGAATAATTAAAAAATCTAATTAAAAGATCAACATCAATCACGAGTTCTATGTATTTATTTTGCTATTTTTGGTTGCTAGGTATACCAGTACAGCCGACCCATTCCGCTATTTCACCTCTGCCCCAGTCCACACTAAAGGTTACAAATTCTCCAACAACTACCATGGCAACCAGTATAACAAGTACCACACAGAGTATGTATGGTTATTATTTAGCAATTAATGAATGAGGCTGAATAAGATATGAAGAATTAAGCGGATCGAGGAAGATGTTATCATTATCACTTATCAAAATATTTTCAAACACTTAAAAAAGAAAATGAGCTTGTAAACCTATTCGCAGCCATTTCTGATGTTTGTCTCCCAAAAATAACACAAGCTAGTCCCCAGGTCTTCTCTGTTAACGGTGCCTTAACCTGACAAAACGCTGCATTTTTGACGTCATTTCCTTGTTAATATCAAAATTCTTCCAAATTTGGTCATCAGAATTTGGTTATGGTGAATTAAACGTGTGTTTTTGGCCAATCATAATCGGGGAAATATTTTGAATGAATAATAATAAAATTTAACAAATAAAAAACGTTTAAATCCAATTATTTATTTTTAAACTAAAAACGTTTGCATACCTTTAGATAATTTTCTCTAACCTTTTATACAATTGTACATCAGATTATTGAATCCCGTCAAACTGCATTTCTATGCTCTCTTAAAGAAAGTTGTTAGATGGCAGTTAGGAAACTCAGCAAACTACAAAGAATATTACAATGTTTCTTTGTCTCATATTGTGTGTATAGGTTCAATTTTTAAATTTTTTAATAGTGACTTATGGTTAGTGCTATCCATGTGGCCCCCAAACTAAACTAATTAAAATTCTAAAAACGTAGTTGGCGTTTCATTTTTTGCCTTTCACAGCATATTTTAAAAGCAATGCCATTTTTAATTAAATCATACAGAAAGTTTTTTCGAACACGCCCCAAACGTGGATGTGGTTATATGTGCTGTACTTTGTTGTATTTTAATTACTCCCTGATGAAGCCTACAAACAGGCGAAACGCGTCGGAGAATAAAAAAAGCTTAAATACAACTCAGCGGTCTGGTTGTACTGCTCATAAGTCACAAATAAATTGTTCTAGGTGTGATGCTTTTTTAGTCTATTGGCCGTTCGCTCATTTACTTCTCAAAGATTTTTGTTATTTGTGCACGGTCAACGTCATATTTCAGTAGGGAAAAGGAAAACAATAACATAGAACAAAGAAAGTCATCAAGTTAGGGAAAAGGAGAACAATAACATAGAACAAAGAAAGTCATCAAGTTAGGGAAAAGGAGAACAATAACATAGAACAAAGAAAGTCACCAAGTTAGGGAAAAGGAGAACAATAACATAGAACAAAGAAAGTCATCAAGTTTCCAAACCTTCAACTCTACTAACTTTGGTTTCATGAAAGTAATATATCAAACACGAGAGACAGTGTTTCATCACATTTCCAAACACCGAGAAGAGAGTTAAAAATACGACGCGCAGCGGAGTATTTTTTAACGAAATTCGAGGTTTTTGGAAATGTAATGTAGCACTGTCTTGAATGTTTAATTTTTCTTCTCAATCGAAACTTAAACGAAGGAGTAAAAGAAGAAATAGATATATATGCTAATGAAGATCACATTTCTAAACCCATGATTACGGCAGTGATTCTTATATTTTAACGTGATGAATTATTAATGAGTTGGAGAAGCATAGAGAGCGTTCTCACGAAATCCCATGAGACCCAAAATAAAATAGCCACGGCAGCCATGTTGGTGTACAAAACAACAGAAATAATCAAAACTCTTTTGTTAAGCTGGTACACCAACATGGCCGCCGTGACGTCAGATGAAAACGCTCTGTATACACAAACACACTTCGTACATCGCCTTTCTCTGTGTTAACCTTTTAAATGCCAATTTAATTATTAAGTTCTCCCAACTTAATCCTGTAAATCTCGCTGAACAAGTTTGAGAGAATTTTACTTTTAATCTTCAGTAGTTTGACTTGTTTGATCAATTTTTATTTTCTCATTACCAAATGTCTTATTTTGTATTTGTTATGTAAGGAGAGGTTGAGTGTTGATAAGTGACTGGGAGTGAAAGGGTTAAGATGGAAAACATTTTAATCTCATAAGAGAAATTACTTAACTTCGAGTAGATGACACAGATTTTTGAGCCAATCAAAAGACAGATAAAGCTTACCTCAAACTTATTTCGGCCAATCACAAACCTTGTTTAATTCTGTGACCTCTACACGAAGTCATACCCTGAAAACTCGGCTGCGTTTGGAATTTTTACTGATCTACTTTTGAATTCTTCCCAATGTTCGCTTCGGTTTTCTCTAGGCAATGAAGATGGAGCGAACATCATTTATTTCACAAATAAAGGAGCCTAATCCGTGTATTAGACTGATGAAACACGACGGGCATTTAAAAAACACAGGGGAAATGTAAAAAAAAAACGTCCGGAATGTTTTAATCACAGTCTAACACACGACTTAGGCTTCTTTATTTGCTTTATGATATAGTTTTTGCACTCCTCGAGTAGCGAAAAACAATAAATTACGCCGTTTTATACTTTGATAAGACATAAGTTTTTCGACCAATCAGAGCACGCGTAGGTTCTATCTACATGAAATTTATAATTATATCACAATTTAAAAAATAATATATATATATATTGTTATCCATTTACTTTCACATGTATAGTCTTGACAATAAAGTTGATATTAACTATCTTAGATGGCTGTTGTTATATAAATCTTTTTATTATATAAAATACAGTGAGATACTGAGTGATATCAATGAGATAAAAGCGCTATCCCAGCCATAAAGATATGATTTATATCACACATGTGTGATAT
>JAOTRI020129122.1:0-11547 GCA_028564885.2 Zoanthus sanctaehelenae
TTGATTTACCAAATATTAATTACTGAGTTTTTAAAAACAGATTTTTAGTAACTCGAACTTAACCGTTTACAAACGTCTGCTGGGAGCAAACCTGCAACGGACTAATGTCCAGTGGGGGGAGTGTGTGTGTTTGTGTGTGGGTGGGGAGGGTCAAAAGACTATGTACTTCTAACACAACAGAAAACGGGAAACCTGGCTTACCACAGGTAGCCCAGTAATCATTTCAATCTCATTAACCTACCCCAGAAGGATGGAAAGCTGAGTTAGCTTGGACGGAATACAAATATCAGCCCGACAAAATCGGAATCAAACTGGGGACCTGAGATCGGAATACAGAGATTTTTCACTGCACTAACCACCCCCACCCCCATCCCCCCTCCACCAACTCAAAGTGCTCAGGGTTAGGTGAAATAACATTTCTTTTACAGGCTTATTGTGAAGACCTCCTTTTACTTGTTATAGATCCAGGTGACATAATTATTAAGTAGTTGAATAAATATCTTCAGCTTGAAAATAATTGTACAAAGGAATCTTCCTGTTGACATAAGCCTCCTTTTCTCAGAAGAAAAAATCTTCTGAGTCCCTAGCGGGAATCGAACCCATGACCTTCTGATTACCAGTCAGACGCTCTACCCACTGAGCTACAGGGACTCGCGTAGAGAACGGGTCACTTAACTTGGTTCTTATAAATGGAATATCGGGTAAATGTCGTGCTCAACTGCTAACTCAATATATCAACACGTTAATAAAAGAGTAGTTGAATAAATACTTCAGCTTGGAAGTAACTATAGAAAAAGGGTTCAATTCCCGTTAGGGACTAAAAGTTTTTTCTTCTGAGAGAAATAAGTGTGTGTCAATATGAACATTTCTTCAATAACAATGACTATATGTTATAGTAAATTTTCTAGCTAGTCAAGACCAACTAATTAGGAACATTAACTCTAATTTGCACGATGACCTTTCAATTGGCATTTGTGTCACACTAGCGCCTTCAAATCAGCTTCTGCCACATGTGTGCTAGTTGGTCACGATGGTGCAGCAGTTAGAATTCACACCTTCCACCGCTATGACCCAAACTTTGTCAGGGGCATATATGGGTTGAGTTATTGCTCTAACACAACCTGAATCCGACAGTTTTCCTCCGGGCACTTCGCATTCCTTCCATTGCTCAAAATCAACTCACAGTTAATACCAACTGGCTATAGTGAGCTGTACTGCGAGGTCATGCGTGGATCGTGTAATGGCCGCCAGTGGTACCTTCACATGTTTTCGTTCCGACCTCGAGGTGCCTCGTCCTTGTAAGTCTATCCCGCGACTACAACAAGAGCAACTAGCACACATAGGCAGAGGCAGCGTGGTACAGTGGTTAGAGCTGGGGATTTGAATGCGTAAGACCCAGGTTCGATTCCCCGACTCTGACCACTGAATGAATTTGTCCTCGGCGATCCCAGGGACAAATTTACCACTGTTAGTAAATAGCCAACTGGTTTGCCTCCTACCAGTTGGGATTCTTAATTGGGGAAGAGGGAGGTTTTTAATATGACACTGAAAAGCCCCTTTGGGGAGTTGTCATTCTTAAAAAAAGTTCGTCTGGAGGTTTGACTGACATAAAGCTTTCAAATGTAAGTGTAAATGATAATTTTGTGTCGGGGCGAAACTTGTGCTGGACCAAACTTCAAAGGTGCTGCTATCCTGCTCCAAAAGCCTCCAAACTCGGTACAAATGTCAAAAATGACGATAGTTGTCAGTTTTCACTTCAATGTGTGACTGTTACAGTTAATTAAACCAATAAAATAGGATTTCGCTCCAAAGTTTATACGCTTCATTGATGTTTGTTAACTATTTATATGTCAAGTGCGAATGCCATTTCCGAACAAAAGATTTGGTCAAGACAAAGTTTGTCGTGAAATTTGGTCAGTTCAAACAACCTTTGTCAGCGTAGTGCAAATGTGCCCTTACTTGAGTCCGTCTTTATATGCCACAGGTTGTTATTCATGTTTTAGTGGCTAGTAACAAGTAGCTTGAAGCTGAAAGCTAGATAACAAATCGTTTGGCAACTATAGATTTACCAATGTCGATACTGAAAGATAGCGATAAATGGATTATCAAGAACGTACTTTATATGATATTGAAAAATTTCAACAGCATCCTTCCAGTCTTTGGAAGATATTTTCAACTTACGGATAAAAATGCAGTCGATTTATTCACTTCATTTATACTTGAACATTAGTGGAGTTTTGTAAGAGAGTTAAAAAACGATTTGAAATACAGACCTGTACATATCTTGTTAAGTACGACTTTTGTAAATTAATTGATTTCTTGTGAAAACAGTAATCAACATCAATCCCTGAATAGTAATGATGCTTCTGCTTTTTGGTATAAGACTTGTAACCTCTTCAATCTACTGGAAGAAAAGTGAGCCTGGATGTTAGCAGCCACGAAGGGATGTTTAGACCTTATTTGGCTTTGTTAACATTACCCTTAAATCTGTCATAAATACAATACTAGTGATCCTGAATGATAGCAGCCATGGACAGCTGTTTAGACCTTATTAGGCCTTCTAAACGTTACCCCTTAAGTCTACCATAAATAATAGTGATCCTGGATGTTAGTAGCCATGAATAACTGTTTAGACCTTATTAGGCCTTTTAAACGTTACCCCTTAAGTCTACCATAAAAAATAGTGATCCTGGATGCTAGTAGTCATGAACAGCTGTTTGGACCTTATTAGGCCTTCTAAACGTTACCCCTTAAGTCTACCATAAATAATAGTGATCCTGGATGCTAGTAGTCATGAACAGCCGTTTAAAACTTATTGGGCCTTGTTAACATTACATTAAATCTTCCTTGAAGAAAACTGAGCCTGAACTTTAGCAGCCATGAACAGCTCATTTGTCCTTTTTCTGCCTTATCAGCATGTGATTGCTCACAAACAGGCCACAGAGGATAAAATTCTAAGAATGTAATAGTGAGAGTAAAACTTCTGAGATTCTGCTGAATAATAAAAATCGGGTATGGTATTTAGTACAACATACTAAACTATTGTTTTTCTCTTTAAATATCAGTGTATCTTACTTTTTCTAAACGATTTTTAAATCTATCAGATCCAAGTTTCTTCTGATAAAGAGGCATCAATTCTCGTGCCATTGGAACGACCAAAGCAATTTGCTAAAGTCTTAGCTCAAATCAGAGAGCGAGCCATGCCGCTTAGCAGGTATAGTAATTACATACACTTGGCCGCAGCTAGGATTTTTCAGTGAGGGAGTGGGGGTAAGTCCTTTAAAGTCTTAAGAGAACACTAATAAGCTGTCAAAATTCCTGGGGGGTGGGGCTGTTGTCCCGCTCTCTGCCCATCTGCTAGCTACTGCAAGATACAAGTTGTATATTTTTTTGGAACAAGTTAACACATCCAATCACTTGCGACCATCAGCATCGATGGCGGGAATCTATGACATTCACTCTTTTTGTTGATAAGAACGTCGAATTTTTCGACTGAGGCTGAACGTTCTTAAATATTTCCGGTATATCAGCCTCAAAATAAATGTTCTTAAACATGTTCTTAAAATATCTTTACTGATTTTAGACAACATAAATAATAAATGTACCGTATGTAGTACTTTTCTGTATACATTGATTTGTACATGTACTTTGTACTGTATCGAATTTTAGAATACAGGAGTAACGAAAGAAAACGTGATGTTGATGAACTGCAATTTGTTAAATAAAAAACCTGTAATGTAAAGTTGTTATCTGCAAACTTTTATCGTTGCGAAGCTCAAGCAAATTTTTCAATAACACTGTATGAACATTTCACCATAGATAAATGTTCTTCACCTTTTCTCAGCCTCAGCATGTTCTTAACATTTTCTTAAATTTTTGGCGATTTTCAGTCTCATGTTCTTTTAAAAAGGTTCTTTTAAAAAGGTTCTTTTAAAAAGGTTCTTTTAAAAAAGAGTTTATAACGGATCAAAAATCCATCTGTCCGTCTTGCTATTAATTTTACATCTAGATCTTTCTGCGGATCATTAATTAAGATTCTGTTTCTTTCCGTTTTAAACTTTACATGAATAGAAAATTCATCAATTGTTTCTCCATGAAATCAATCAAATTATACAAGGAAAGGTTTGTTATTACATCCTCTTGCTCCCAACTACTCCAAAAAGTTCTTTCCTGCTTGTAATTTGAGCGATAACATCGTGCAAGCGTTTAGCACGACTCATTCTTGACAACCTTTAGGTATTGTATATAAGTCATCGGCTTCTCCATTCTCATTGCATAAGGTCTCTAATAATTTTCGTTATTGCTTAATTATTACTCAGCTTCTGGATTTTCATGACTGCACAAGGTCCTGAAATCGTAGGCTTCCAATTCTATTTTTTGTGCTTATCACTTGCTTAAGTAATAACTAAATGACCTGCTACCATATGATTTGAGTTTGTAAGTGGGGACTTGAAGGAGCATTTTACCAGAAGACCGTAGTGCTCTAACCTGTCTACACTGAACTAATAGATCAGAGATGTGTTTTAGTGCTGTGGAATTCAGGGCCTGATTAGTAGGCAGTAGTATTTTTCAAATTTTGCTCTTCGCTTTTTGTATAAGAAGCATACAGTATAACACAATAAACATTTTTTGTGATAAAATTGCTAAAAATAGGAAAATAAGAATCGAGAAAGGGATTTTTGGATGCTAGAGGGGGTTCCGGAACTCGTGGAACCCTCCTACGACTTGACTTGACTTGACTTAATTCCTGTCGTTCCGTACGGAACTTAGGTCGTTCACCAGGGTACGCCATCCCCTCCTGTCCTGGGCCTTCCGCTGGGGCTGTCCCCACGTCTGGCCAGTGACCTTCGTTTCGGCCTCACTTTGAGCGCTGCCAGGTGGTCTTCGGCTGTCCTCATTTACGCTTCATTTGGGGTGTCTACCTAAGCCATCTTCTTGTGACGTTGTCTGCCGGTTTCCTCGTCGTATGTCCATGCCAGCGCCACTTGCGTCTGTTGATCTGTTGCTTGATTGGCTCCTGGGATGTGCTTCTCCACCACTCCTCATTTCTTAGCCTGTCGTACCACCGCACTCCTACGATTACTGCCCTGCATTTTTATGCCATTTTGATGCCACTAAATGGATTCATTTCTGTGATCTAATTCCTGTATTAGAAAAAAATTGTTGCTTCCCACATACGAGGGCTAAAGGCAGAAAACTTAACAATCTACATGTCAGATGTGACGAAACAAATAGCTCTCCGCCAACCAAAAAAATTCTGAATTGATCACAGAAAAATACAACAGTTCCTAAAAGCCTATTAAATGTGGCTGCATATTGATTCATTGCTTTACCAGTTGAACAATTTTACAATTTCATTCATGAGATATGATCACTCAGTTGCAAAAAGGCCAATTTTTGTTCTTAGTTTTTAGCCACTAAATTATGATACCATTGCTGATTCTAAACTAAAATCTGCATTTTTTAGGAGACGAAGTAAAACCATTGAGCCCCCAGTGGGGGTGGGAAGTGGAGAGGTTGAGTTGTCAAACTCTAAAGGAAATGTAACATCCGAGTCTCTGACAAGGGGTCGCAGCAATACCGCACTATCAGTAACAGATGAGGACACCACAGAAATTGACTCAGTAAGTTTAGAATAATCGTGTCACAGCAGTTTTACTGGATTTCAGAACATCTCTTTGGAAACGGTGCGGAACGTTATCAATAACGCGCCGTTCTGTTCTGCTTTCGATCCATGCAATCCATTGTTGACAAAGTCATACTAGTTATACCAGTCATACTAGTTATACCAGTCGTAATTCACACTTATAAACTCATATATATTACGGAACCTTTTCTCAGGCAAAAATTTTAACTTAAAAAAGGACGAATAACACTAGTTTTTAAGAACGTGGCCGTTTTTTCTTACATCGAGACAATACTGATTAGTTTACTGAAGGTAATCAAATTAGTTCGATGTGGAATTAATTTTGCTTTCAAGTGATCGAATAAACGCTCAATTACATGTTAATGGTATACGGAGCAAATTCTAAAAATATTACAGGTTGTTACTGCGAGCAATGTAGTGCTGACGGCTTAGTTCTTCGGCTTTATTCTTGTTTATGCCTCTTAAAAATGACGACTGCATTTTCAATGTTTGGCACGTACCATAAACTGTCAGAAATTTGGGGTTTATACATCGGAGATCCATACATCGCATCAATTTGTAACAGTACTTTGTCTTGAAGTATTTTGGTATTCATCAACTTCGACCTGTAACTGCTTTCCTCTGCACTCATTTGCAAAGTTTTAAATTGTCTTAGTCAAAACTTGCTTTAGTGAAATAAATGAAATTCAATAAAAACGCTCTTCCCCTCGTGGTAAAAACTTCTTTTCTATGGTAAAATGCATGTGATTTTATATTGGGGACCCTAGCTCATGCAGAAAAAATTGTCGACCTTTGATTGGCTCCGGACAGTATACGAAGAGGACGCCGAAGTTAACCCGAAAAACGATTATCCACCCAACGGGACAAAATCTGAAACGGCAGTGCGATTAGAATACTGGCCAGCGGCTAGCATAAAGCAAAATGTGACAGTTTCAACGTGAATCTGAACTGTCGAACTTAAAGTTCACGTGCGTGGACGATTCAAGCATCCATTGTTATCATTAGAACTTTCGCCTTTTAAATAGCATACACGGACAATTGAATGCCTCCTTCGATATCATAGAAGCTTGTGCATTTTGATTGGTTAATTAGCTTTGAGAATATAATTTACTTGAAATTTAAGAGAAGGAGTAACTCGGCAAAAATTCAAGCCCCAAATTATTAAGTTCTCCCAAATTGAGCCCATACTTTTCATTGAACAAGTTTGAGAGAAGTTTACTATTGATCTTCAGTGATGGGATTGTAATCGCATGAGGAGACAAATCTGTACACTTAAGTTAAATATTTCAGGGAATGATACTTCTCTTGGCCGATCAGAATTAAGTATGTTTCATGTACTTTTAACTATAAGTTTTATGATAATGAAGTCACGGTTAATTTAGCTAAAATAAAGTTAATAATGTACAATGCTATAGTTTCTCTAATTGGAAACCGCATAATTTTGAAAAATTGATAAAAAGGAACAATTTTGAGATTTACAACAGTTCTTTTCTTTTTTCCCAGTTTGATGATAGTTTGTATTACCAGGATGAAGTTGATGCCTCCATACCAGACACGGAGGTAAGTGTAAAGGCCCATTAAACGGATCAAACATATTGGCCAAACACCATCAAACGTTGTTGAACGCAAAATGTTTGCGGACCCGTTTGAACAGCACAATCAAACATGTTGGATAGTGTTGGACGGTGTTGGACGATGTTGGATGAAGTTTAACTCTGTTGAAATTTTTCATCAAACATCCAACATATACACTCTCGTGATCAAAAATACGCAATCTTGTTAAAAAAAATTCACGTGCATCGTACCGAGGTCCAACATATCTGGATAGTGTTGGATTCGTTTAAACACTCTAGCGTCCAACACTTATCAAACTCCGTCCAACACCGCCAAATAATGTTCGATTGTTTTTAACCAACATGTTCGATCCCTTTTATTAAACGGGCCTTAAATATATATATTGAGGAAAGCAATATGTTTTGTGGTCCTGACAACGTCGAGAGACCAGAAAACACACCTTTTTCCCTATGTTAAGGTCAATAAGCATTTTGTTATTCAACCGCCGCCTGGTTAGCCCAGTTGGTAAGGCGCCAGTTTGCTGTGCGGTAGGCTCGTGTTCGATTCTCGGCCGGACCAACACTCAGGCACTTAAAATAAATAGACTTTCACGTATTCTCGGATAAGGTCTCGATCAGTCTCTCGAGGGACTTAAAAGAACCCACACACTTCTCGCGAAGAGTAGGGTTGTGATCCCGGTGTTGTGGTCTGTTTCTTCCATTGAGGGCCGTTCTCAGCAGCTGCCATGTTGCCACCTGATATGCATTGAGTCGCTATTATTATTATTATTATTATTATTATTATTATTATTATTATTATTATTATCATCATCATTAATACTATTATTATTGTTGTTGTTGTTGTTGTTATTATTATTATCTGACAATTAGTATCAAGGCAAAACAAAAAGTAGCTTTCAAAAAATTTTTCAATATCCAAATTTGTGTCTTGTGAACCTTTGAAATCAGACTGTTTTACAATTAGTGATAAATATGTCAATTATTCATCGTTTAAAAAGGAGAGAAAAATTAATGACGTTTCAGACGTTAGTTCTTCGTCGGAATAAAACAGCGACAATGGAGTACGAGATAAATGGACTTTGATAGTTTAGTTAACAACACGTTTCAATGCAATATTATGAATTATACGTTGGAACTTGCGCCTGCTCAGAT
The DNA here is from genome assembly GCA_028564885.2 of Zoanthus sanctaehelenae. NCBI lineage: Eukaryota > Metazoa > Cnidaria > Anthozoa > Zoantharia > Zoanthidae > Zoanthus > Zoanthus sanctaehelenae. The sequence goes on from JAOTRI020129122.1 coordinate 8,374, forward strand.
TGATTAAAAATCCATGTTTTATAAGAGTAAAAAGTATAGAAAATCGTGTTTAATTTTTTTTTGCTTTTCGCCAACGCCATTCCTCTTGCCAGCATTTTTGTTTAAGATGGCGAAAAACTTTTTATTTGGAGATACTTATGATAGAGTTAGACGTCAGATAAACAAGAAAAAGCGAAAACTGTCGAGCATTTGCGTTTTGCGGAGCGACGTATAAAATCTACATCATACAGTAGATTTTATACGTCACTCGAGAAAACGCAACTGCTCGACAGTTTTCGCCTAAGTCATGTATTACACTGTTATAAAACACTCCTAAACATTTAATAACACTGACGAAATGTAGAAAACACATTTTGATTATTTTATTGCCACGACTCGCTATCACGAGAAATGTTGCGTTTTTTGCTCCACCATATCTCCACCTTCAAATAATTTGTTGCACCATGTGCCCGCCCCTTAAGAAATCCGAAACAGAATTAGTAGTTCATACGGTTTCGAGTTCAATTTGAAATTAATTCGCCGAAGCGGCTTGTGCAATTTCAGTTTTTTTGAAAAACTCACAAGTGTAAATTAATTCCAAATGGAACGAGAAAAACCACATGATTGATTACTTACTAATAATATACATACAAAAATTTCGAGATACCTTGTCATGAAAATCATCCACTCCATCGTATGTTTAGCAAAGTTTTTGCTTCTCCGGGCTCGTAATTTTCCTTTTCAATGGCATATTCATTCTCAAATCACCCTGTTTTCTGAACGGGAACCAAAAAGCAGTGCTTCTCAAAAAGGTTTTGCTTTTGGAGCTGGTTTGGAGCTCAGAGAATCTACTCAAGGCGCACGCCATCACCCGCCCTGTATTATTTTTGCTAGAAACTTGTTTGTGTACGCGCCATCAGCGCGAACATGCAATGCGCCACCAAAACAAAAGATTTGATTGGTTCTTGCTCAACTCTATTGTTTATTAGCCAATAAAAATCGATAATTGTTTAAGTAAATTGCACTGAATTAACTCTTTTTTGCACTGTATTTATAAAAACAACACTGCTCTCAGCAAATCAGAATCAAGAAATTTTGATATGTATAATATTAAACTGAAAACATCGCTACTTTATGGCTTAAAATAACGACTTATGGCCGTTTGAACTTGTTTTATTCTTATAGCTCGTTTTACAGTTGAAATATGGGTGAAACTCTGAAAATGTTTTGATCTCAAAAATGGGGATCGATTCATACAGGCGCTAATGTGATACGTTCTTAGCCAACTCTGCTTTCCGTACTTCTGGGGTAAGTAAATGAGTATCAGAGTTTGCTGCGAGCTAACTTGTCATGCAGGGATCAGTGTCCCTTCCTGTGGAAGGCGAAGACTCTTATTCGCTCAACACTACAGAAACCTGAGATAAGCGCCGACTCCATAAGCCTCCTTATGACTTTAGCTGTTATACGATATGTTAGCGGTTTGTAACTTAAGATCATGTTATCCTTAACAGAAAACCAGACGAGCAGTGGAACATCTTCGAAGCAAAAGTGAAAAAATTAAGGAGAAGATTAAACAGCTTCAAGAGGAGAGAGATGGTAATTTTTCAGTTTTGGTTGTATGTAACACTGGACGAAATATTGGATTTCGGTAGCTTTAAAGCAACTGAAAGATTACAGATAATTTTAGCTCTAAAGAAAAACTGAAAGCTAAAACTAACCTATGTTTGTTTAAATTTATTGGTGTAGTACACTAACTCTTTGTAGTTTTTTTACAAATTAGTTTGAAAAGTGAAGTATAGAAACAAAGAAAACGCTCATGAAAATGATTGATATCGTGGTCGCGAATTTGATTGTCAGCGGTGTGACATGACGTAGGTGACGATATTCAAAGCATAAATAGATTAGTACGGCATGTAAGCTTCCCATGAAATCTGAGCCAATAAAAGAGAAGATGAAAACTTACCCCAACCTTAATTCAGCCAATCACAAAGCTTGTTCTAATCTTGAATTTCATGGGAAATATATATGGCGTACTGGCCCACAAATCTAACAGTTTCCTTCGAAGTTTTGATATTTTGGGGGGCAGTTTAGGTCTTGCGAAGTTTTTTTTTCCTTTTTTCCCAGCCAAAAGCCGCAGAGTATCCATGGGTTTTTTTCTTGTAAAAATAGCCGCTGACATCACAAATTGAGCCGCCAATCAAATGTTGTCTATTCGCTATAAAACATCAAATTTTTCGGAAAAGCCCAGCTGACAACTTTAGAAAACTTCACATATTTGTTATATTATACCGGCTAAACTTTCAAAGAATGAAAAGTTAATTTTAGGGTTCGGTTCCCCTTTAAGCTTATTTCCCAATAACTTTGAAGTGGCTATGAATGGAAATTTTTCTTTTTGCTTTATTTTTGAAAGGATTATGATAGAAAAGACAATGAGGCAAAATTTCAGAAAGTTAGAATAAGTTGCAGAGATGTTAGGCGTCTCGGAAGACTCGAGTTCTGTGGTAAGCCATCAGGCAAATGTCACGCGTCATTTTGTTTGCTTCAATACAAAGAATATGTGAGAAACTAAATAAAATGGAAACTTATTCAAAGTTAGAACATGATGAAATGGTTTGTTGTAAAAGTTTGAGTTTGAATTCTAATGTAGTTTTTAACCCTTTCAATCTCTTTTGAATTATGAAGTTCTCCCAACTTGAGCCCATACTTTTCATTGAACAACGTTTTAGAGAATTTCACTTTTAATCTTCAGTGTTTTTCTTCGTTTGATCAATTCTCATTTTCTCATTACCAAATGCCACATTTTGTATTGGTTATATAAGGAGAAGTTGAGTGTTGAGAGCTAATTGGGAGTGAAAGGGTTAAAGTTTGCTCTCCAAATTACGTCACTAAAACTAGTTGGGCTACCTGTGGTAGGCCGAGTCTAGGTCTGCGTTTGTTATCTATTTCCTATATATTGACGTATCGACAAACGTGTAAGCCAGCGTTACTATAGCTACTTGAGTCGGTCAGCGGTGCGACAATGCCACTTTATTTCAAGACTCAAAAAGAACAAGGCCCGTTTAACTCTTTTGTTTCCATACCACCCTAAAAGATGCCTGGAAGACTCACTAAGTTAATACTAAACAAAAGAAAGATGTTTCGACTTTGGTTTTAAAGCAAACTGTAGTAGTTTATTTAAGTTTGGAAGGCCAGTGA
>JAOTRI020129133.1:0-11547 GCA_028564885.2 Zoanthus sanctaehelenae
CAATAGAGAAAAATATCTCCCTGGGAACCCCTACAGTTACCATCTATATAACATTGTCCGGCTGCGTTGCCAGCGTGATTGGTACTTGTGGTGTAGTGGTTAACACATGGGACTAGTAAACCGAAGATGTGGGGTTTGATTCCCGCCAAGGGCATAGATATATGTTATTTTTCTCTTATTTCTATCCACTTCATAGTTTGCTAAGTGTTAAATGTCAAGTACAAGAAGATCGAGTGGCATGTAGAATTATTTCTATTTATAATAACTACATTTGGCATGAAATTATAAAACATTTTTATACTGAATCTGAATATTTTCAAAAGGTTTTAGAATCAAAAATCCAAACTTTAAAACCTTCAACCCTTTAGAAACATCAATATTGCAATAACATAAAATTAATTGTTCATGCTCACTTACAAGGTTCATGTGCTTGTCAAATGCGATCAAATACCCCGACATAACACCCCGAAGGCCTCTGTACCTTCTTGTCCAAACTTTCATAAGTTTCTTTTCCTTAAGACAGGTGTACAGAATACTGAATGGCCCCTCAGAGCAACCTGCAGATATAATTTCATAATAACAGCCAGGGTAAACATACTAGATAAGAAGGGGAAATGGGGTCAACATACCTAGGGAGGGTATATGGGGTAAACATAGATGGGAATGGGGTATGGGGTAAACATAGATAGGAAGGGGAAATGGGGTAAAAATAGATAGGAAAGGGGAAATGGGATAAACATACATAGGAGCAGTACATGGAGTAAACATAGATAGGAATGGGGTAAACATAGATCTATAGGAAGGGGAAATGGGGTAAACATACATAGGGTGGGGGTCTGAGGTAAACATAGATATGGAGGGGATCTGGGGTAAACACAGATAGGGAGGGAGTATGGGATAAACATAGATAGAAGGGTGATCTGGGGTAAACATAGATATAAATACTTACCATAACTTCACAAGCTTGCACCAGAACAATTCCATGGTAAAATTTAGAGAAATTGAATCTTAAGGTGTAAATGTGTGCAATTTGAAAACCAGACACCTAACTCTTCTGGTTTTAAAATGTGTCAGATTTCATGGGGGTTGGGAATGTGTGTAGCAAGTAAAATTAGCTGGGAAATTAGTTTTGTTAGATTTCTTAGCCACCAATTAGCTTTTTTAGCCATACCCCAAAAACTAACTGAAACCATGAACATTTTTCTTTTCCAAGGCTTGGTTATTAAAAGATGGGTTAAAATTTAAGCCCAAAATCTGCAAAATTAGTCCACCAGTTACTTCTCAAAGAAAATGATAACAGATGTTATAAAATATTGTCAAGATTTTTCTTGGAAAAAGCTTATTAATATCAATTTAAAACACAATTCGGTTTTTGTGAGGTGGTAAAACAAAACCATGATTTCAAATTGAGCCATTAGCCCTAATCAGCTTTTGAGCAAATGGTTCTGCTAGGAGGTTCAGTGATGTCAAACGTTTGTTCAGTGGCTCAACATTTTCTCAGCTGTCACGTACACAGAGAGTGGATAAGATGTTTAGCAGTGTTTGAGTTTGACCACCAAATGATTGAATATTAATGGAAATGGCCACCACAAGGGTTATATACAGTGCTGTCCTGATCTATTGTAACATGATTATGGGTCAACCCCGTGCGCTGACCCCGTCATCATGTAGTCCTGTATCCTGTCAATAAAACAGTGTGAAAAAAGTCCCATGACGACCCAGACGGGATTCTATGGGACTGCACGTTATCACACGTTTTATCCTGTGAGACTTTTTAGCATTTTAATAACAAAAGCAATTTAAAAATTGTAGCAGCAAGGCAAACTAACTTCAATTTATGATCAGAATTAAAACATTTTCAGTTCATCATGGCAAACAAATTTCAACTGATGATCAGAGTCAAACTAAAACATTTTCAGCTCATCACTGCTTACAAACTTCGTTTGATTATCAGAGTCAAGTTAACACATTTTCAGCTCATAACGGTAAACAAACTTCACTTCATAATCGGAGTTACAACATTTTCAACATATCACAGCAAACAGACTTCAATTGATCACCTGAGTCAAATATTTTTCGAACACCAAGGCAATTTTAAAATACAAAAGTTCAAGATTCTAGTTTAGCACAGTCATTTCAGAAACAGTCATTTTGTCTAGGTGTGTTCTAGACTTTTTAAAAATAAAAAGTCTTACAAGAATTTAAATGCATCATTGATTTTGACCCTCAGGTTAGTAAGGGATAATTTTCTGCGATGGGATAAAACCCGAGGGTAAAGTCCCACTACTTACAGGATACAGGTCTATGGGACTACGGGTCAATTCCATGGGTCAACGTTTCAATACATCTGAACAGCACTGTACAGTATAAGAACAGTCAGCCGGCAAGTTCACAAGCTTCTCAGCCACATTTTACTGGCTACTTTCATTGCTTCATAAGCCAAGATATGTTGAGCAGATGTTATCAGGTCAAAACTGTTTGCTGGGCTCAATAAAACTTTTGCAGTACTTATCTTTTCTGAAAACAAATAAAAGACTTCTGAATCAAGGGCAGTTTAAAAATGTAATGCTTGAGACTTAACAACCATGTTCTTTTCACAAAATTATAGCTGCCTCAAAACTTAAAGAAAATTCTGGTATTGCTCATTTTGTTGTTTAGAGCACTGACCACCGCACAACTGAATATGAATTAACAATAAGCAATGTTGCATAAAATTTCCATTTAGGAAGTACAAACTTATGCACGCAATCTATGCAGCAGCATAACATCTCTCACCTATTTGCCATTCAAATAATCCTCATCCTAACCTGTGCTTTGAGGTCATTTATTAATAATACATTATTTGTGGAATTTTTAATGAGCCTGCAGGATTTTCATTAACTTTTGAAGTACAAGGGCACTTTATCTAGAGTAGGCGGGCACTTATTTGTTAGCCTGGAGGTCTAAAGTTATATACTTTAGAGAGTTTCACCTCAACTACATGGGTACGTTTGTGAAAGTAAACTGGTTCTGGTACCCGGGTCCCGGCTACTAATGAGAACCCTGAGCCTGTTTGCTAGCTATTTCATGCTTGAAAAGATATAAAAAGTTTGAAACAGCTGTCCGTGGCTGCTAGCGATTAGTCTCAAATCCACAAACAACATGGCCATAATAGTTAACTACCTATACTTGACACTAACTCAACACAACCCAATCTGTCACAGTATAGAGATTATTCCCGAGAATACTCTACAAAAATTGAGTAACATTCTTTTAAATTTTCAGGGCACTTGTGGATATATTGAAGAAGACAATTCCATGGCCAAAACTGGGATTTTTTAAGTTTGGGACAAGTCCTCTGAAAGCTTACTGAAAGTACTAATAAATTAACAAAAAAAATGCCATATTTCTATAATATGCATCCATGAACAGAGGTGCTACAATATTTAACAAATAAAGAAGCCTAAGCCGTGTTCTCAAATGGCCGGAGTGTTTTGTTACAGTCTAAAACACGGTTTAGGCTTCTTTATTTGCTTTATGATATAGATAGGACCCAACACACGCTCTGAAAAACTCTGATAAAACATAGATTTTCGACCAATCAGAGCGTGCGTAGGGTCCTATCTATATTATAAATGGAAATAAAATATTGTAGTATCATATCTCTCAGTTTCTAGTTTCCAAATATAATATAGATATTTCAACTTTATCTCAAAATGTTACAGAAAAAATCTTCCCCTGGACCCTGCTAGTTTTGGTTATGAACCCCTGGAGAATTTCTTGTAAGATTTTGTGCTTAGATTTTTATAATAAACCTAAATCCTAATGAATCATTGAATGTCTATTTATTAAAGCACAAAACCTTTCAAAAATTTCTTCTGGGTGGGCACCTTCTTCAATCTATCCCATTTAGCCTGGGCTTTAGCTTACTTTAGCCTTTACCTTCCATTTTATCAAACACGTTTACAAATCTTTTTTTCTTGCGACCGGTAGCTTCCCTATCTTGAATTCTTGCCATTTCAGCTGCGAACTTGTTGCTGGCAAAGGTAGAGATTTTACTAACACTTTCATCAGATCCTACCACGTTTTCAGCTAACGTTCTTAATTTTTCTTCGATAGCTTTTGGTTGAAATTCTGGTTTTAAGTTCCGAGTTCTTGTTGGAGCTTGCTGCGTGTTATCAGGTTTGTTAGTTTTCTCGCGTATTTTTGTAGTTTTACTTTTTTCTTCGACACCTTTGATAGCACGTACATATTCAGCAAGGTTATTAAATATCTGAATATTTTGAATTGGAGGCTGGAGACTTCGCATGTAAAGGGCTTTCAGAGGATCAAATTTCGGTGATAAAAAGTTTAAACAATCTTCGTTTTCATCCCTTTTCCCTTTACTTTCTAGTTTTTGTGTCTTTGCCGCCATGATGGTTAGAGGTCTACTCGTCCCAATCTTCCTCTGAAAAAATGTAGGCGCGGTTGGGTCAGACCTTCGTTTAAAATGTAAAAAACTGGATTTAATGGAGCCGAAACCAATTGTAGAGTTGCACTCAATTTGGACATCCTGCTGATGAACAGTGGCGGTTTTGATTTTTTTTTTCAACGTCATTGTAGTTATGTCTGTTCAGATATCTATTTGTCAGAAAAACATTTATATTATTTTCCAAGAGCACGCGTAGTATGAACGAGTCGCGTAGCGCCAAGTTGGCTATAATCATTTCATATCCAATAAACGCGAATGGAATAATTATTTTATTAAATTTTATGAACTTTTCGTATTCTTCGATATTTGAAAATGACAAAAACGTTTTAATAAATTGATAACCGACATTTTTAGTTAGTTTCCATGTATGGTCATTCGGTTTGAGTAATTGAGTGAACCAATCAAAACGCTATATAGAAACGCAATATTCGAGGATGAAAACTTAATAAAAAGTTGTAATTGGAGTGCGCTGAGTATCTACCGGCAAAGTGACACTCAAAAATTAAAGAAAAATGAGAGGGGATCAAGAAAAAATGTTTAAGAGATAATTTAAAAACCACCCTCCCCCCTTCCCCACCAATAAAATGAATGGTCCTAGGTTTGAACAATAGGCCTCATTTATTCATCATTGACATGTTAAAATTGTCAGTGGACTATTCTATTAGTAACACTGAGATGCCATGTGCGTGCCAGCTCATACGCTCGTACTTAAGCATTTTCATAAATGGAAAGCTGCGTCAGTGTTTCTATAGAAACAGTTCTTCTGAAAATAGATAAATCAAACACCGTAATGGAAATGATTTTTTTGCTGACGTTTTGGACTGGAGTCCTTCGTCGGAGTGCATGCCATTTAAAAAAAGAACTGCTTATGCATTTTCGCCTGATTTCATCCGCATTCTTTCAAAAATCTCCAGATTTTTTAAAGAGAATTTAGATAACATCAACAACAATAATATTCTGTTTGTTTTTTTGTTTGTTCTTGACTTCTTTGTTGCTGAAGGACAATGCCACACAGGCAGAGCTCTGATTGGATGGAATATGAGCCAGTAAGAATATATGATATAAAATATGCTTCATTATTCCTGAAATGCCGGAACGGCTGGCTGTTTGTACAGGCTATCTCAGATAGCAATATTGATATTAGCCTTACCACGTACCAACGCTACTCAGAAAAGAAGCTTTTGAATGGTATGAAAGTCAAGACCTATTTGAGGACAATAAGACCTTCAGTGACATGTATACATTCCCTCCAATTGTAGAAAAATAGTGCAAGCAGCTGTTTCCGAAAATTCTGCTGACGTAAGATCAATAATTGATCAAACTGGTAATAAAAATTCTAAAATGTTATAGCATTCATAAAGTAAGACCAATACGACTTGAAAATATTTTCATTTATATATTATTGATGTTATACAGAATATTTCGGTTGGCCACGAAAAAAGGTTGGTATGGCCAACCGAAATATTGTGTATAATATATAAACAAAAATATTTTCAAGTCATGTTCCTCCACAAAAGGCTAAATCAGCCACGTTCAGTACAAGGCGCAAAAAACATCTTCTACCTAATTGTTCATAAAAAGTCTCGGTGGTTTTTACTTTCTACAGTTTTTGTTCTTCAAAGCCTTTTTTCTTGAATTGTTCTGAGCAATACTGCTTGAAGATTAGACGGTAGCCCACAGCAATTGGTCTTCTTGGAGATACTTTTAAGAATAAAAAAACACACTGATAAAGCAGATTTTGATAAGTGTGAAGAAACACAGAGCAAAGTACAGTCACGACAAGGAGCTGAAGCTCACCTGTTAGCAAGATTTCATCCAATCACATCGCACGAGATGACCAATCAACCAACCAAAATGCTAAGATATTGCACTGAGCAAAACGGACCACTGGCGCGGACCACATTGTACTTTCTTCCCATGCAAAAAATTACTCAAATGCATTCTTTAATTGTGTGCATACTGCTAATGTTGACCCTTGGTTGCCAAATTTATTCGCGCTTTTTAAGATGAATATTGAATGTGTAACATGAGTCGAGAACGTGAGAAGAAAAAGAGTTGTGTATGTGGTTCAAGGCAACGGGAAAATTTCCGTATTGGGGACTACTGTTGTTTGATTATAAAACTAAACCTTACCCAGACCCTAACTTTACTATAGTCATACACTGTGAAACTGTATGGATAAATAAGTAGGCCCCGATACGGAAATTGTTGGGGCTATGGACAACTTTCGAGATATAACGCGAGGCGAGTTTGAGCACACAAAATATTTACCGCATTTGGAACTTCGGGCATTTGCATGATCATCTCGATCTACTAAAACTAGTAAAAGCTTAGTAATTAAATTTTTTACAATTTTTTTCTAAGCTATAACTGCAGGCAATCTTTTCAAAAACGCCATGTCTTTTTACGCTTGTGTTTCGACCATAAAGGGTTTTTGGTAATGTAAAATTAAAAGCTAAAATAATGTAATACTAACATTCTAACAGACATGCTCTGTGTATGGACCTGCTTGGCATGGTTTTATGGTCAGCGATAACTTGATTTATTTGAATTATCCGATACAACGCCGGCCGAAAATTACGAACATTTAAATGCTTTACAAGAACGAAATCATCAGCTCAAGATCATGCATCTGAACACACGAAGTGTGGTATCAACCTTTGATAACTTCCTTCTCGCATTCAACCGCTACTTTTTTGGTATCACTACACTGAGTGAGACCTGTTTGAAACAGAATGAACTCCTGTTACAACATGTAACTATCCCGAAATATGTCTATGCGTTTAATCACAGAGAAAAGAGAAATGCGGCGGTGTGGGTTTATATGTCAAAGAAACTATCCAGTTTAAAAGATACACCGACATTGAAAAACATTTCTCGACCATGGAACACCTGTGGTTTGAAATACCTGGTCGTAATAAACATAGCAAGCTTTAGCTGGGTACTGTTTACAGATCTGAGTCTGTCAAGTTGTACTCTGATTGGCTTGTTACTTTTGAATCTCTCCTTAGCAACCTTTCCATCTCGTGGGACGGCATGCCCCTTATTACAGGTGACGTAAATGTAAATCTCCTTAAGACCACTAAGTCTTCAGTACGGAAATATGTGGACATGTTAGAAACTTTCAACCTGATCCAGTGTGTAGCCAAGGCCAAACGGACAACATTGCTCACAAAAACGCTTACCGATCACATTATTACCAACATGCCCGCACAAATCACTCACTGGGGTGTTCTACCTTGCCCACGTATCACCGATCACGACGCCCCGTACGCTTGCATAAATGCTTGCGTCACACGATTCGTTTCCAGGTACAAGTACATTCGCGACGAAAGCAATTTTGATGAGAAGGATTTTCTCATTGATTTTAAATCGCTCCCTTTAAATCTAGTCTTCTCCGCTGACGATCTCGAAGTGCAAGTTGATATACTCCGTCAACTCCCTCATCCATGAATGTTTAGACCGCCACACCCCGTTAAGACGCACTAAGATCACGCGCCCACCGGCACCATGGATGAAGGACCTTGATATTTAACAGCTCCAGCAAGAATGTAAGAACCTACGAACAAAGGCGCGCAGAGACAAAAGCGAAACGATTTGGAAAGCCTAAGAGATAAAAGAAATCATCTCAAATCACAAACAGATAAAACAAAACGAGATTTTTACAGCAAAGCAATCTCTTTAAAAAAAGCAGAGTTCTTCACCCCAACCCGCAGCCATTCAGGTCACCCTAACATGCAGCCTTTCAGGTCACCCCATCCCGAAGTTACTCAGGTCAGACCCTGACGAACAGATCACGCACTTTGCATCAACTGCCATGCATTTAACGGTCTCCCGAGTCCTTGGAAAATATCTGGGACTTAATTTAATCACTTCCCAATGACAAGCCGGGCGCTTTCTCTCTCAACCCTGTCTCACGTCACCAAGTCCTCTATGAGCTCAAAAAATTACAATCTGATTGTTTTTGTAGACCAGACGCCGTTCCTGTAATGTTTATCAAACTTGCTGCCGATTCTTTAGCCTCACCTTTGACGCACACTTCAAACACCTGTATTTTAAAAGAAGTCTTTCTTTCTGCCTGGAAAATAGCCCGAAGAAGTGCCATACCAAAATGTCATACCGTAAAAGGCATCAACGATCATCTATCCTGCCTGTCCAATCCAAGATATATGAGCGCCTTGTATTGAGTCAAATGGAAGAGTTCATATCTACCTGTCCTACTCCTTTGTTAAAGGACAGTATTTGTGCCTATCACAAAGGTCACAAAACAATCACTGCTCTGCTCACTATGAAGGATGGTATTACATGCGCAATAAAGCGTGGCGAAGTCACCTTGGCAATTTTGGCGAATTTCTCAAAAGCCTTCGATACGGTTGCTTATAAAACTGTGTTAACCAAATTACACCATAAATTTGGGCTTCTCAAAATAATCGAGCAAGAAGTTCATTGAACGACTGTTTTTGAAAAACTTGAAAAAACTGTCTGTACTTGTAAAGTTTCGAACATTCCAAAACCAAAATCTTTTAAATAGCGATATGTACGCAAGGACGTCTGGGTAATTTTCCCAAACGCGACATGATATAGTGAAGAGACAGTAAACCTTGACTCGGCCTGCCACAGGTAGCATACTGCTGTTATAAACTAAAAGATATAAATAAAAACGTCATTCATTTATCGCCAGGCAAAACTGAAGTAGAGTAATGGTAAGACACAATTCCTAAGCATAACAGATAACAACGTCGAGAGTTCGACACCTGACCCGGTCGAAAAAGTAACATTTTTTTCTCAAAAAAAAAATTGGCTAAATTAATAAAAAACAAACAAATGATATTAAGAAACCAACCTAAATCTTTCGACACCTGCTAGATAGAGTAACAGTAGTGGTTGCAGCACAAGAAGTTAAAATAATAAAAAGGTAAGAAATCAAAACAAGCAAAAGCAAAAATAAGAACACATCGGAGTTCGGAGTTCGGAGTTCGGAGTTCGGAGTTCGGAGTGAGGAGTTCGGAGTGAGGAGTGAGGAGTTCGGAGTGAAGAGTGAGGCCACCCCGTTAATACGGTCACCTCTATATTACGGTCACCTGTTTCTTGGCCCTGCAAAATGGCCATACATATATTCTGTTATAAAAATACCCCGTTGTTGCGGTTTCCTGTTAATGCGGCCAACGGCCACTAATTTTCTTTGATTTAACCCCGCTAATACGGTCATTTGAGAATACTAAAATACCTGTGATACGTCAGTTTCAATACATTATCTCTGTCACCAAACAGCCTGTTATTTCAGTTTTCGTTATTGCGCATTGACAACAACATCCTTTTATTTAAATTGCAAAGCGATTAAGTCGTGTTATATTTTTAAAAAAAGATGTTGATAACAAGAAATTAATCAAGTTCTGCATGCAGCGTTAAAAAGCACAACGACACACTAGGAAAGTGTTTTCATTATTAAAATGGTTTGCTTTTTTTCTTACAGCTTTCTCAGTTGGTTTGCGGTTCTCTATATTTTGAGACTTTCGTCTGTCTTTTTGGTATGTCTCACCGAAAGATTGATCTCAATGTCCATTACACGTTTCAGAAGCCTATTGCATTTCTGTTGTCCTGAAAAACTGGGTAAACACAAGGAAATTCCATGCCGTATCCGCCACCTCTTCACAGCTTTTCCGACAACTTTCACATCTGCTGTGCGTCTTTTTCTTTGATAATCTAGCCCTGCAAGCTGAATTGTTCTATTTTGTTTTTGGTCCACTAAAATGTATTTTACGGTTTATTCAGTTAGAAGTTTTTTATGTATTGCGAGATGATTTTAAAATTCAATCTAAAATTTTATCTACGCATTTCTGGTTGTCTATTAAGAAGAATAGTTGTTCAGGAGGTACTACTGCAACGTATATGTCGTTACCCCCCTTAATTTAAGTTATGAAATTTGACCCTACCCCGTTAATAAGGCCACTCCGTTAATACGGCAAATTTTTTGTGCCCCGTTTGTGACCGTATTAACTGGGTCTACTGTGTTTAGCTATGACCTGTAGAACTAGGTTAGACTGAAATCTAGCGGTGCAAGTTGTAAATAATTTTACAGAAAATGCTTCAAGAAGAAAAACAAAGTATTTAAAAACCAGCTTGAGACTAGACGGTTATTACACTTGGGGAGAGGGAGACGGTGGGTTTTTGGTAGAAGTATAAACGAATAATCTAAAATGCCACCAAAACAGAACACACGAATTAAGTTTAAAACTTGAGAAAGCTTGTCAAAGCCCGTAGACTTGTCAGAAAACTCGGCCGTCTTCAAAATGTTTTGACCGAGAAAAAACAGTATTAAAAAAATATTTCAATCATATAGAATAAAAGACACAGAAATGCAAATTTTAGAGCGTCTCCGGGAGAACATGTCCCCGGACCCCCCCAGAAAAAATTGCGCCAAATAAGATCCCCTGCAACATGTTTAGATTCTGGCTACGATATTGAAAGTGAACAAAGTAAATTTTTGAATCCGTATGAACAGCTGGTTACTTTCAGTAAGAAAATGAATTTTTAAATCTGTTTGTATATTCCAAACCTCAATCGGCAGTGCTGTGCTACATGCTTTGGTTTTATAAGAACACTGAGCGCATTTTCCGAAGTTCGTTGTTCTTTATTGTTGGTGATTTCAGCCTCAAATTGTTCTTAATTCCTTTCTTATTTCTAGCAGCACAAGTTGAAAATAAAACAGCTAGACTTTAAAATACCCCGACTCTGCCTTTAATGACCTGGTGATTCATTCTGCGCATTCGTTGTTCTATAATAAAGAAAATGCGCAGAATTACATTAACCAGTGTCGGGATATTCTTAAAACATATAGGCGCTGTTTACATGAGACCGGCACGAACTCGGACCGATATGAGTTCATATCGGTAGCCACATGTTTCTTTATTCACGTTTACATGAGACCGGTAGGAGAAAGAAGCCAGACCGGCACGAGTTCATGCCGGTTGATAGACCAACACGAACGAATTGCGAATTCAAGCTGTTCTCATGTAAACACAAATTTTTTTCATACCGGTCTGTAAATTTCAAGTCCGCATTATTTTTGGTCAGCTAGATGGTCATCAGAAGATACA
>JAOTRI020129143.1:0-11546 GCA_028564885.2 Zoanthus sanctaehelenae
AGATTTATGCAAGACATGCAAAGCATAACGCGTAGAAAACCATTATCTCCTAAACTTCGTAACGTAGATAATTTCCAAAGTGTGAGCATAGACCCCAATTTCACAAACTGACAACGCACTCCTGCGGTAGTCAGTACAGGAGATGATGCTTCCGCAAAGAAAATTGTTCGATATACTTTTTAACACCAGCTACTATAAATAGATTTGCCATGGAGCGTGATTTCGGAGTTTGGTAAAATTTGGGCCTTTACCCAGACGCTGTAATATACGGAATGAACTGTATGCGTAAGTAGGCCCCAGTACAGAAATTATCCCCGGAGTTTTATGAAGCAACGTAACAACTACTGATTACACGTTTTTTATAAGAACAAACTTTATAACTGACACAGAGGCAGCTAGAGATTTATCCAAAAATTAAGAACAAGCTAAAAACAAGCACCAGGCTGAAATTTTGATCAGACAAATTTAAGAATTATATTTAATCCTTGTACAAAGATTGAGGTGGCATACTCTAAGTTCATGCTAAAATTTCTAACCATTCTTTTCATCTTTTTAAAAGCAGCCAAATCTTCAAGTGAATGCTTCTATACGTTGCATACGTGTATACAACAACAACAAAAACAACATTTTATTGGTACTTTGAAAACATAGATATTTACATTAGTGTTATTCCAATAAATGTAAAGTAACTTCGAAAAAAAGAAAAGAAAAAAGGTTATAATGCTAATATATCATGATTTAATGGTTAATGAATGAAGAGAGAAATTACATTTTGCATTGATTTATCACTCATAGATATTATGTAGTGAAACAAACTTGAGTAATCAAATATAGAGCAACTCGAGTTTACTTTGAGCACTTTCCTTATAGATTGAGTTCTAATCTTGATTAAAATATCGTGCCCGCAACGAAACAAGTGTTGAATTCATCACTTGTTTCAACTCGGTCACACGCTGTGCATTTCTGTTTTCCCTTGGGATCTTTTTATACGATCAGTTTTGACTGGAAATTTGTGGGCGCAGATTCTCAACTGCGTAATGTTTTTGCGCTTCTTGATATTGGTAATGTCGCTCAAATATTGTTCAAAACAATACTGAACAATGTACTACTACTGTAATTCTTAGCGCAATTCTATTCTTCCGGCCAACAAACCCACTGTTTGAAATTATCAGGAAACAGGCGCGTAGGAGGGGGGGTTCGAACAAGCCCCGGGCCCTTTGGAGGTCAATAAAGGAGAACTGAAAAAAACAGTTGTTTTTTAGCTTTTAGCAAATAGTGAAGGAATATAAAACAAACTTTGAGTGTTTCAGCGTTTAATTTTCTGGGGGAGCATGCCCCCACACACCCCTAGATGCTCGTGCCTTCGGCCCTCGTATTTCATAACCCCCCTTAATAAATATTCCCGTCAATACGAACACCCTTCTAAAAAACCTCAGCTACGCGCCTAGGAAACAAGAACAATTTAAGAAGAACTTAAGGCTGAAATCACCAAAAATTTAAGATCAGCCCAGCCACAGCCGAAAGTTACTGGTTCTTATAAAATAAAGTGTGTAACGTATAAAAATGTTTTGATTAAAATTAAAACACTGTTATCAACTGATCGATAAAAGAACGGGACACGTGTCATAATTGATAGTGTTTCAGGGATATAACATGTCACTATTACTTCAACTAGTAAACAACAGCAATATAAATTAGAGACTAGAGTATTTTTCGTACGTTTGCCTGATCCCTTATGGAAAATGCCGAAAGTTATGGCAGATTCCGCTAAACGAGTAATACGATGCGTAATACTTGACGGGCTGTCATTGACGGACCGTAAATAGATACCATAAAACTCTGAAATTACACCCCACGATATATATCATATGTGTTACCGTACGCGTGTTACAGGATTTGTAAAAAATTCTTTTAGCCACGAAATTGATAAACAGGAATATTTTAAGATGAAGTAACGATGTACTACGTGAAAATTAATAGCTTGTTTATAATAGTGAACCGAAGAGTGTTTGAAGAGAGCGGTGCCTATAACAGTTGTGACACAAGAAGGGTGCATGCTAGGCACAGCTCTCGAGTCTCTACACGGTACACCGCACTGAAAAGTCCCTGCCCGATGAAATGTTCAGCTGTCTGCAATAACTTGCAGTTACTGGCTGCTTTGCAGCCACAAGGTCCCCAGTTCAATCCCCGCAGTTTGCCAAGATTCGAGTATTTGTACCTTATTATCTGCCAACAATGTTTTGACTTAGAGTTTCACAACGAAAAGTTTCGAATTTTGTGTTTTACTTGACTCTGTATATAGTATTCGTGACACGTCGCATGGAAACATTTTCGTCAGAAATATTTTTGGACACGATCTTCAATTTACTTTTTTTTCAAGTTGTTTTTTTTCCAGCGAATATATCTCTTTAAAACGTATCATTTTCAGACAAATCATTTTCAAGACAAATTGGCATCTAAATATACTATAAATATATTCAATTTGAAATAGTAGCCGGCGATGTCTGATGAAAAGTTTTTCTACGTGTCACGTCTGATTCCAGTAGGGACGAAGGTAATTCATTAGTTTTTTGCTGCGGGTGTGTTACCCTAAGCTTAAAATAACCCTGACACTATCCCAGACCTATGAATGTTTAAAATTGATATATTACTCCAGAACTCTAAGTTAAATAATATCTCAACTCCAAGTAAGAATGTGTTAAAAACTGCCTGACTTGACAAATACAATTTCCGTTAGCGTGCTTTTAGGAATGGCGTCACATCTCTAAACACCAGAAACTGTACTACAGTGGAACCCCGCCATACGAACACCCCGTTAATACGACCACCTCTTTATTACGACCACTTTTTGTGGCCCGAACAAGACAAAAACCCGTACGTTCCCTTATTTGAAAACCCGTTAATACGACCACCCCGTTAATACGACCAAATTTCCATGGCCCGAACGTGGTCGTATTAACGGGGCTCCACTATATATTGATCCAAGAAACCTTTAACCGATGCCCATAAGATATCCTATCGCGGACCACAGGCAAATCTGATACCCTATACCCAATATAGCTCGACCACCAATAGGACGGACCTTCCCCCCCTGGAATTTTTCTACAACAACAATAAACTTAATTTGAATTAATGAATTAAAACAGGTTAAAGAGTGTAGGCCACCTGTATATAACCATACGGGCTAATCACGACAGGTGGTCTTTAGAAAACTAAATTAAATATAGTTTATGGCCTATTTTCTGTGGTTGCTCTGTCCACAAGGCGAAACAAGTTACCTGGTTTTTCATCTTTTATATAGTAACACGAGCAAAAACTGCAAAAAAACGTAGAAACTGTTCTCGCCATCTACCACTTGATACTCAAAACACTCGGTATATCTTCCTTCTTCGCTCTCAAATAACATATAATTGTCAGGTGTGGCTTCTGATCCTCCTCAGGTTCACTGTATTTAATGCGCAATCTAGAACGCGTACAAAGAAGAGCCACTCGCTTAATTATGCGAAATCCGGAACTTAGCTATAAGTTTAAGCTTCGCCGCCTTCAGCTTTTGCCGCTCTCCCACTTACACAGGAATATCTGGATGATCTTTTTTTCGTCCGCTGTCTTAAAGGTGAAATCTTTATCAAATATCTTGTAAACTATTTAACATCAACAACTCGTCGTAGCTCTTCTGGTCTTGAACTCCGTCATTTATCTGCCCGTTCTTCCACTTCTCGTGACTCCTTTTTTGTGCGTATCTGCCTTCTGTTCTTCATCTGCTTTTCAGCTTCGCCTTAAGAGGCTCTTTCTTGATTGTCTTGACAACCCATTTGATGTAAAAATATCCGTTCGTAGCGTATAATCTATCCCTTATATATGTAGTCGCGCTAATCTGTTTTCTCTTTTCACTTGCTAGACTTCTTATAACCTTTCCTGGCGCGCCTGTGTTTTTCGCTTTACGTAGTCTTAATTTACGATTATTTAGTTTAAGTGTATACTTAATATAGTTATAGCATTTCTTTAGTTTTATTTAATGCTCCTTTTTACTGTAGTGTTTCGCTAATACCATCACTTTCTGTCATTGATGCTCTGACCATTGGAATAAGATCATTGTAAAGGGTCTTGAGTCTTATCATCTTTACTCCTTGGAACCTCACTAGGTCGCCAAATGTTGTAAGTAAATAAATAAATATATAAATAAATAAATAGTGGAAAACTGTAGCGAAATGCTGTTTAAAAGTGCTCAATACACTTTGGTGTAGAGCGAAATACAATTTAAAATTTACTAAAATGGAACACACATGATTCTCTGTAACTCTGAGTTTCGTGCTTACGCACTCGTCAGACAGATTTCTCTTTTCTCTCGTCAGACATATTTCCTCTTTTTTAATGGATCTGTCTGACGAGTGCGTAAGCACGAAACTCAGAGTTACAGAGAATCATGTGTGTTCCATTCTAGTAAATTTTAAATTGTAAATAAATAAATAAAAACCCTCCCCAAATCTATCAAAATTAAAAGAAATAACAACTTACGCAAGGCAAGTTTACGGCAAAGTTAAACAAAATCAGATAAACTCCAGAGGAATTCGCTGAAACCTGGTCAGGGAATTACTGAGAACATCAAAAATACAAGATGAGTGTTTATTAAATTTGAACAAAAAATATCTTACTTTCAAAACCTTACACATTCTTTGTCAACTACGGAACCTTAGCCCAAGCTCCATATTAGTTAGAATTGATTTACAAAAACCTTTCGTGATAATAAGCTTTGTTACTTTAATATTTGCAGAGGTTCTCTCTGTCCTCTACTATATGTTTCGATACATCATCTTCCAACGTCAACTTGCCATCACTTCTCTCATAACATGAACGGACCCTTGGGCCAAGTGATGTTACGTTGAATTCTAAACTTGCAACTTTGAAAACTAACAGTGGTTCTAATCGATTTGAAATTGAATTCCGTTTTCTTTTTGTTCCTCTTTTTTTTTATGGATCTTAACAAAAAATACCACTACTGAATCAAAGATATTAAAATTTCAGAAAGTTTGAAGGATGCATAGCTATCTATTTTTCAGCTCTCTTGGTAATAGTGACCCACACTTCCTCTTTGGGCGACGTGACAAGCCTGCTAACTGGTTCTACAATCTGTCCTTCCACTAAATGGAACTTGAATCTGCGGCACAGGACTGATAGGAAGACCAAACCTTCAGCCAGCGAGAAGCGCCATCCGGGACACTTTCGTTTCCCAGCAAAACCAAATGGTTGGAAGACAAGACTTGGACGCTTCTTTGTTTCTTCAGGATTAAAACGATCTGGATCAAATCTGGAACGATGATAAACAGACACTCAAAATGCAGCCTTATTCTTACTCATTCAAAGAACATTACGTGGCAACAACTTACTTCTCTGGCATTGGAAACAGTTTTGGATCCTTCAGGACAACTCCAAGGGCAATGAGTATAGGAGTCTGCAGTAATACGAAAAGTGATAAGAAAAAAAAAATTTTCAAAATTTATTTACAAAGAAAAAATACCTGGTAAATTTACTTTATTCTGTTTTACTTGAAGATGAGTAAGAAGGAGAATGAAAAGTAGGTGATTTGAGTTCATCGCACAGGAATCGACGACAGTGAGGTAATGCTAGGATACTTTCCAAATTAGGAAACTGGACGCTCGGAGTGAATCAATATGAGTAATAAAACAGGTAGCTGTGTAGAGAAGGGAAAAGTGAGATGTTTTTGAGAAGAAAATCAGGCAAGAAACAACAAGGTAGATACAAAGGTAGATCGATAAGTGAAAAAATGTACGGAGGGGAGCAAAAAGAAGGCTAAGTATGTACGTTAATTGGTAGGTAAATTAATAACCAGGTAGATAGGTAAGTGGGTAGGTATGTAGGTAAATAAGTAGGTAAATTAATACCAGGTAGATAGTTAAGTAGGTAAGTATGTAGGAAATTAAGTAGTTAAATTAATAACCAGGTAGATAGGTAAGTAGATAGGTATGTAGGTACATAAGTAGGTAAATTAATACCAGGTAGATAGTTAAGTAGGTAAGTTAGTAAGTATGTAGGAAATTAAGTAGGTAAATGAATAATCAGGTAGATAGGTAAGTAGGTAGGTATATAGGTAAATAATTAGGTAAATAAATACCAGGTAGATAGTTAAGTAGGTAAGTTGGTAAGTATGTAGGAAATTGTGTAGGTAAATTAATACCAGGTAGATAGTTAAGATAGTAAGCAGATCAGAAATAAACAGGTAAATACGTAGGTACAAAGGTAAAAAGGTAATTAAATAGGTAATGTATTTGACTGAGAGATAAGCAAGTAAGTAAAAAAAGGTAGGGAAGAGCAGAAAGTAGGGTCAAAAGTTAGAAAAGCAGGTAAGTAGGTATGTAGGTAAATTAATAACCAGGTAGATAACCAGATAAGTATGTATGTATAAAGGTAAATAAGTAGGTAAATTGATAACCAGGTAGATAAGTTGTGGGTAAGTATTTACGTGGTTTAAGTAAGTAACTAAGTAAATACGTGGTATAAGTAAGTAGATACGTGTTTTACTTTCTCAGCTTCGCTCACAAAAACAACTTCTTTCTCATGCTTTTCCATGCGGCCTTCATGTGCGAGCTTCATGGTTCGCGGTTCATTTTTGATTGGCATTTTCTACCAAAGATTTTACTAACTACATTTTATGGTGGACCCGAAGTGCACTTCTAATTCTTAAACTCATTCCGAGTTCCAAAGCCTCATTCTGAATTCCAAAGCCTCACTCCTAATTCGAAAAGCGCACTACGAATTTGAAAAGCTCAATCTAATTTCAAAAGTCTCATTCTAAATTCAAAATTTCACTCCAAATTCTAAAACATCACCCCCAATTCTAAAACTTCAATTCGAATTCAATGGACTGAACCAAATTATATTTGGCAAAGTGACCGCCAAAATTTGCAGATTGGCAAAATAGATGATGAAAACAATGACAGTTTCGCTCGCTGACAGTTTTACGCGACCAAAAAAGTCTTGTAAGTTTTCGCCATTTAACAAAAATATGTTTACTGAAATCACAGTTAGTTAACGTTACATAGGGGCTGTACCTACCTCGGCAGGGATAGTGTGCTCTCCAACCTGCAAATCAAACTCATAAATGCGTGCTGCATAAGGAGCTAAAACAGACAGGCGTAAAGTTTCGTCCAACACTTGTCGAGTGTACCTGGAATTAATACAAAGAAACTATAACTTTTTCAAAAAAGTGTTATTGGATAACAGCATTAAACTTGAAAAGATATTGTACCATAGTAACATATTCTGAACACTTCACACTCTACTCACTGAAGCTGGGATGAAACATTGCCATTAATGGTCCCATCTCCTAGTACCTCGATCATTTCATTGTAAACTTTCTCTTGGATGTCGGGATAAAGAGAGAGGTAATAGATGCACCAAATCATCACTAAAAAATCAGGCGGAAATCTACATTATACATAAAATACAATACGTGATGCATTTAATGATAAAGAATACGTTTCCATAATCTATAGAACTTATTATTTCCACTCATTTACAGCAACAGCTTAAAAAATATAGAACATGCTCATGGCTAAACCTTGTACCATTGTTCCAAAAAAGTTTATGAAATTAAAAAACGTACACTGCAATGAATGATGGAACAAATTTAAAATTATGGATAAAATAGCTTACTGTTCCCTGTCGTATGAAATCCACCAATCATGAACGATATAATATCATCTAGCACCTGGAAACAAATCAAATCCACCAATCATGAATGATATACTATCACGAAGCTCCTGCAAGCAAATCAAACCCACCATCATGAATGATACAGTTATCATCAAGTACCTGGAAACAAATCGAATCCACCAATCATCAAACGATGTATTATTATCAACCAGCTGGTAACAAATCAAATCCACCGATCATAAACGAGATAATAAATACCATCAAGCACCACGAACCAAATCAAATCCACCAAATGTGAACGATATAAGATAGCCCAGCACCTTTATTTCACTTCTTTGCACCTTGGTGAAAACCTCAACAAAGTTTGTGAGAATCTGCACGCCATTGAAAGCAATCGAAAAATTTTTGAACCAAATGCATAGTTCACTAAGAAATTACGACAAATAAACGTACTTGCTGCTCACTAGTGAAGTCGGCCTCAATTACACTGTCAATAAACAAGTGTTCCTCTTTGTCTGGATTCTCTTTTCTCTGCTTCACTATATCAGCCACAGCAGACTGCATATATGCCTTGGCTACAACACACGAAGATGAAACAGAGTTTAAGTCAATTTCTACAACTAAAACATCGATTTTCACACAATGTATTTTTAATTAGGTTTTATATAAAGGATATTATTAATGTAAACTGTATCTAATTCTTATTTTAAATGTGAGACAAATGCTTGCACCAAATTAGACAGTTAAGAGCCCAAATCTGTTACAGAAATGGGGGATTTGTCTTATAGATGAGTACTTCGACCAACACAAAAATGTTTTTGCCTATGCTTAAAGATTGTACATATAATATGTATGTTGTAGTTAACTTCTTGTCTCAGTTAATTCTTTTTCTAACTAGTTACATTTTTTTCCGACTAGTTCTTTTTTCTAACTAGGATATTTTTGTATCAACTGTCTAAAAAAATTATTTTTATCTTTTTTTTCTCCTATACCCTATTCCTAACTCCCCCACTTCACTACCTTTCACCTATCCCCCACTCTTAACTTTTTTGTCTTTTTTTGGTACTCATGAGAGGATTTGAACTCTCGACCTCTGGATCTCTAATACTCTTCCTTATCCACTTGACCACACAAGCAATCGTTGCAATCCACTTTATAATTCTTAACCTTATAACTTATAGGTCCTCGTCTCACCAAAATAATTACTATACCTTAGTTATTAAAAATAAGCTAGTTAGAAAAAACTAACAAGTTAGAAAACAAAATTAACAGAGACAAAAAATTAACTACAACATGTATTTTATTTTTGTTGTAAAGTCTCATTATCTATGATTTAACAGATCTTTGAAATTTAAAGCAATCAGTTAAAACAAGGGTAAATAGAAAATATAGACTCTTGCTGACCATAGAATATCCAATAGCTCAGTGGTTAGAGAATCCAGCTAGAACTAGAGATTCGTGGGTTCAAATCCTATCTGTAGCTCGAATTTTATCCGAGATCTCTGTATATTTTTAAAAATGTATCATGTAATTATTGTCTTATCTTTAAGAAATAGGCAGCTGATACAAGGGGTCCTTAACTATACAAATGGACATCTAGATTTATTCTCAGCCTAGAAATAAACTATGCAACTTATGAATTAAGAATCTGTATTTTAGATCAATTTATTCATTGTTAGCAGGAGTGTACAACCCTAAACCTAACCAAAGTAGCTTACTTGATCTACCTTTTTCATAATGATCATGAATGAACAATGGGATACCTTCTTAACATTAATTACAAAATCTACCTTTTTTGAAATCATCGCACGATCTAGCTTCAATATTAACAATAGGATCAGTATATCTTCTTAATATAACTTCTTCAAAATGATTCTTTCCATCATTGACTGCTGATCGCATATCTGCCTTCTAGACTGATCATAGGATCTACTTTCCTTCAATACTAATCATAGGATCTACGTTTACCACTGATTGCAGGATATAAACTCAACAATGATCACCACTGCACCTATTTTCAACACTGGTTGCAAGAAGTGCCTTTAACTCCGATCACATAACAAGTCTGCCTTCTATTAGCAAAATAGGATCTGCCTTAAGCTTGATTCAATCATCATAGGAACTCAAGTTCCAATAATGTTAATGGAAACAGAATTCCACCAAAGATAAATTCTATTACTTTGTAACTCAATCAGGTGTTCCAAGCCTATACGATTGATGTTTTTATTTCGCTGATCTTCAAGTATACAGAGTATAGCCTATCACGATTTGAAACAAATTGTAGTACACGTGTATACCCTTTTCAAATCTCGTTTCCCTCTCACTTCCAGGTTCAGGAAACGATCCACCAAGACGATCTTCCATTTCTCCCCAGGCCTGAAACAGTTTTGTTCAAAAGTAATAACAAATGGTTAGTATACATTCACTTGACAGATAATGCAATACCCTTCACTTTAAAAATTATTAGCAAAAAAGCACAACTGGCCAGGCTATCAGGAAGTTTAAACTATATTAATTATAATCTCCATAAAATAAAAGAAACGATCAAATATAGTCAACTATCCAGGCTGATCAATATTTTAGATCATTGATGACAAGGTTCATTCATTTGTTCTTTACTAAAGTCGCATACCCTAAATGTAAAGTCGTCAGTTCAATTCAATATTTCAATCTAATATTTATAAAAATCTCTTAGTAGAGTAAATAGATATTAGAGAGATTGAAGACAAATATAATTTGGTTCATTTATAACTGATTGATCTGATCTCACCACAAGTCCTTGTGATATAGGTTGGTAGATAAATTTGATTTAATTGCATCAGTTCTCCAGTTTTATTGGAAAAACAAACAGATTACAGTTTTGGAATTCTTGATGAGAAGAAAGAAAAGCTATTTTCAAAAATATAGCAATAACAGAAGCAAAATACTGTACATGCCTTCACTATGTGATGTTTTCAATATTTTTATGGCAAAGATTTACCGAAATATTTACTAATTGTGACAGGATTACATGGATCTCCCGACCATTCTGCCATAAAATGCTTTATTATTGAAAACTAACCTGTTCATAAGCATGGGCAAACTTGAGAACATCTTTTTGGTTCTTGAATGTTTTACCCATTCCACAAACAGCAATTGACTGGATGGCCAGTGTCATCATGCTTTCACATACAGGAATATGTTCCTCTTTAGGAAGTGACTCCCATTTTTCTGCTAAAACCTCTACAGCCTTATAAAGAACATTTAACATTCTTTAAGATGAAGAAAAAAGGAATTAAAGCCAAAAATAACTATTAATAGATTGTTTTGTTGAAGTTGTCAGTTACACTTAAACTAGTTTGTAGATAAAAAAGACACTAGTTAGAAACCTGTTCAAAATATTCCATTTAGGATGATACTTTGGGAAAATATACAGTAGATACAATTAGTACCAAGTTTTACTCTACTGTACCATCTTATAAACATGGGACAAGTAAACTCAGGCCCGGCGGAGCGGGTGCGGAAGGTGCGGAATCATCCGCACCACATTTTTCAAATCTAGATACGATTTTTTGAAAATGATTTTTTTTTATTTGTAAAAAATTCCTAATTTCAAAAACATGAAAAATAGTGATTTGCTTCAATGCAAGTTTTCCGTGAGAATATTGTCTATGTGAATTACCTTGCCCGCTTATTAGCGACCAAGACGCGCCGTACGCTTGCGTAAACCGCGTCACACGATTCGTTCCCAGATACAAGTACATTCGTGACGAACGCGATTTCGGTGAGAATAGTTTTCTCATTGATTTTGAAACGCTACCTTTAAGTCTAGTCTTCTCCGTTGACGATCCCGAAGTGCAAGTTGACATACTCAGCTCGCTCATCCGTGAATGTCT
>JAOTRI020129154.1:5000-11545 GCA_028564885.2 Zoanthus sanctaehelenae
GAAACTGTCTGGTGCATAATCTGCTTTACTGCTATGATAGAACTCAAGTTTTGGAGAGGTTTTAAGCTTTTGTTCCCAGAAATTAATAAAGCCTGACTTCAGGGAGGAAATTAATTTATCAATGTCTTTTTCCGCAACTGGGATTAATCTATTATTTTCAACACTACCAAATAAATCAATAAGCTTTTCAAATTTATATGCATTAAATTAGTTTTGATTTCTTCAGATAATTTATTTGAAAGCTTGTTTCACGATAGTATTATTATCTTTTGATCTTAAGTAAAGTTATATTTTAGAATTCGTTTAACTAATTATTGGAATTGAAATAGGAATCTTCCCATTTCAGCTCTGGTAGCAAGGTTTGACAATTTTATGCTAAGTTGTAAATATATAGTTTACAGAATTCTAAATGTACTCTTTCCATGTGAGTTTTATCCCACTTATCAATATTAAAGTTGTTATACAGTCCCCAAACTTCGCATCCATAAGTAGCTATTGGAAGTATTATAGAATCAAAAATTTTCATGGCATTGTTGAGTTTGAGTTTTGAGACATTGATATGCTTCCGAATTTTAAACAATGAATTAATTGCTTATCCGATAGAGATAAAAAAATGTAATACCTAAATAAGTATAATTCTGAACGATCTCAATCTCCTTATTTATGTAGAAAGTTAGATTTTTTGGTTTTCTTTCTGAATTCTGAGAAACTAATATTTTAGTTTTCTGATAATTAAGGTCAAGTAACCATTTCTGATTGAATGATTCTAAGATTTTCAGACAATTTTCTAAACCAAATTTAGATTTGGAAATAAGAACTAAGTCACCTGTGTATAGCAAAGAATTTAAGTTCATTTCATTTGGAAGAATATAAATAATATCAATTAATTATACATTCTTGATTACTTGCTTTATATAATTGAAAACAAAATATTTTCATAACAACAACAGTAACAGTAAAATATATATAAGAATAAACTAAACGATTGTGTAGCACTAACTATGATCACTCTATCATTTTCATTACTCTTTCGTTTTGAAGTGTTAAAGATAGTTTTTACGAATTCATATTTCATTGTAGGGTTTATATCTATAATTGTGCCTATTTTTTTAAAATTACGTTTCTCTTATGTCTTCATAAGTATTACTGGAAAAAATCTAGTCTGTGATTACTTGTTCGAAAATTTGTAAAATCACGTTTTGTATTTAATACTGGAGTAAAGTTGAGAAAATCTTTTGTTGTGTAGTTATGTTTGAAATTTCTATAAAAATGTAATTTAGTTGAAATTTAAATCTTATTCCTCCAAAATGTTTTGTATTTGTTGGTAAGTACGGATATAAAAGTAGTGATACTATCTTCTGTGAAGTGTTTAGAGTTTGTAACGTCCTCAGAGAAACAAAGTTTCAAAAGGTTAAGCATTGAGAAACTACATGAGTTCGTTTTCTGTTTACTCATTTCCTGAGAGATGTTTAAAAATCCTTTAACTAGTGTATCATCATCTTTGGAATTAAGATATGTTATATCTCAGAATTTGTTTAATTATAACAATTTCACCACGAGCAGCGTAGTTAGAAGCTTTCAGCTTCAAATCCAGAAACAATTTACAAAATCCTAAGTGTACTTTTTCAGTGGGTGTTTGATCCTATTTTTCGAAGTCAAACTTTAAAAAACTCCCCAAATTTCTGCTCCATAGGTGAGTATTGGGGTAATAACAGTATCGAAAATTTAACTAAAAGATCGTAAAGACAGACGAAAGAAATCAATTTGCTTGTAAATTTTAAAAAGTGCATTTAATTCTTTTTCAGGTAAAGCTTTCTGACATATAAAATTAAAACTTCCTGATGTTGTAATCTTAACACCTAAATAGGTGTATTCTTGAACAATTTCTAATCAATGATTATTCAAAGAAAAAGATAATATTTAGCTTTTTTGCCTGTTTTATTGAATACCATTACTTTAGTTTTTTTGAAATTAACTTCAAGAAGCCATTTTGAATTAAAGGCTTTTAAATTCTAAAGACAGTTATTCAGACCTTCCTTTGATCTAGAAATGATCACTAAATCATCGGCATAAGGGAGACAGTTTAGTTTTGTTCCGTTTGGAAGAGTGAAAGCATCACATAGAGAAGACTCATTAAATGAAAGAGATAATTCGTTTACAAATACTGAAATAGGTTAAACGGAGGTGGACTCAAGATACAGTAGTAGTAGTAGTAGTAGTAGTAGTAGTATAGTAGTAGTAGTAGTAGTAGTAGTATAAGTAATTGTCGTTGTAGTAGTAGTACTCACTTTCCAAGGCAGTAGATGCAAATTACGTGACTTGGAAATGACACCAAAGTAGCCAAAGCAAACGATATGTACATATTTGAACCAAGACTAGGCGAGCTAAACAATATTCCGTAGTACACCAGTGCGTTAACGAACCTGCAACAAAAGTTAAACTAAAACTAATTGTAGATTTTAACAAGATATCTGATGAAATTATTTAACATTGGATTGCATTAAGAAAAATCAGATATGGAGTTCCCTCAAAAAGTGTGTCAGGAAATATGGTGAGATAAGCTACAAAATAAAAATTATCCTCAAAAGTTGCTAAAAAGCACTAGATTGTGTACATCCGTTCCCACCCTTTCCCCCTGAATTTTCGCCGCAGGGGGTGAAGGGGTGGGAATGCAGGTACACAGGCCATAATTTCTACTCATATAGTTTGAGCCTTCGTTACCAACACAGAAGTCACTGAAACTTGGGTGGCGGAATTAAGGGAGGGCCAATAATGTACGGTTGGAACAGCCATGCTCTTATTATAAATTAATAACGAACTTTGCATTTTTCATTTTCTGTCTTCCATGTGAAAAGAGTGTGTTGTTAGAAAGACGTTGACGTTTTCGCATGCTCGATATTATGTCAAACGGAGTCGCTGAAAGGTGTCATTTCCTTTTCTAAGGAAGGAGAAAACATTACCTCCTCGCTGACGTTGTTGTGCTGTTGCCTTAGCATTAAAGATTTTCTTTTAAGTTTTTTTGCACACGATTTTTGTAGATAACTCAAAACCCCGCAGTTTCAAAAAAATGCGTAGAAAACATTATCGAGGGACTGGCACAAAGGCTAAAAAACGTTAGCGGGGAGACTTAAAAAACGTTTGCGAGGAGACTAAGAAAACGTCAGCGAGGGGACTAAGAAAACGCCTGCGTTGGGACTAAAAAAACGCTTACGAGGAGACTAAAAAAACGTTTGCGAGTAGACTAAGAAAACATTTGCGAGGAGACTAAGAAACCGTCTACGAGGGGTCTAAGAAAAAGTTTGCGAGGAAGCTAAGAAACCTCTGCGAGGGGTCTAAGAAAACGTTTGCTAGGAGACTAAAAAACCATCTGCGCGGGGTCTAAGATAACGTTTGCGAGAAGACAAAAAACCGTCTGCGAGGAGTCTAAGATAACGTTTGCAAGGAGACTAAGAAAACGTTTGCGAGGAGACTAACAAAACGTTTGCGAGGAGACTAACAAAACGTCTGCGAGGGGACTAAGAAAACGTTTGCGAGGGGACTATGAAAACGTCGGCGCGGGGACTAAGAAAACGTTTGCGAGGGGACTATGAAAACGTCTGCGACGAGACTAAGAAAACGTTTGCGAGGAGACTAAGAAAACGTTTGCAAGGAGACTATGAAAATGTCTGCGCGGGTACTAAGAAAACGTTTGCGAGGAGACTAAGAAAACGTTTGCGAGGGGACTATGAAAACGTCTGCGAGGAGACTATGAAAACATCTGCGACGAGACTAAGAAAACGTTTGCGAGGAGACTAAGAAAACGTTTGCAAGGGGACTATGAAAACGTCTGCGCGGGTACTAAGAGAACGTTTGCGAGGAGACTAAGAAAACGTTTGCGAGGGGACTATGAAAACGTTTGCGAGGAGACTAAGAAAACGTCTGCGAGGGGAATAAGAAAACGTCTGCGAAAACGCTAAGAAAACGTCTGCGAGGAGGCTAAGAAAACGTCTGCTAGGAGGCTAAGAAAACGTTTGCGTGGAGGCTAAGAAAACGTCTGCCAGGCAGTAGGTGCAGACGAATTGAAACCATATAGCAAAATTATTTTTTTCCTTACCATGTGAAACAAGACACCAATGTTATCTGGGTCATTTTACGGGTACGAAACAAATCCCTAAAATTTCCCATTGTATTCTTTTCGCCATCTTTGTTGTATTTGACCAACGGTTTTTCAGGATAAACCATTTTATTGGTGACGGCAATTTTTCTGAAGATTTCCTCTGTTTCGTTAATCTTGCCTTTTAATAGTAAAAACCGAGCAGATTCCGGGACAAACCTAACAGAAAAGATTGAACAGCTTTGATGGTAAAACATTTTGTGTACGAATAGATATTGGGATATAAATAAGAACACCGCAATAAAGGGGCCTGAAATGTAATAATAGCTCTCAATCGTAATAACCTTTGGCCGAAAATATTTCAATACTTTAAAATGTACATAACTGACCTCAAATGTAATAACCTTTGGCCTTACATGTTATTACTGACCTCAAAAAGTAAGATGAATAGCATTTTATTAGATAAATAATTTTAATGATTTTTCGAACAAGAATACATTGAAAGAAATTTCTAAGATAAACGGATATTATACGTCGCTCTATGTCAGGTGATTCTGAATCTGAGATTAAACCTTTCACTCCCAATCAGTCATAATCAATACTCAACTTCTCCTTACACAACAAATAGAAATTAAAACATTTGTTAATAAGAAAATAAAAATTCATCAAGGTAGGCAAACTACTGAAGATTTAAAGTGAAATTCTTTCAAACTTGTTCATTGAAAAGTATGGACTCAAGGTGGGAGAAATTTAATAATTCAACTGGGATTGAAATATTTAAGGAAACCTTTACTCGTGAAATCCGGAACCCTACACTTTGGATTCCAGATCGGGAATCAGGAAACACAGAAACATGTCTATTGCAATCTGAAATACAATGTCATGGATCCCTGAATCCAGTATTTGGGATACGGAGTCAACATCAGGAATCAGAAATCCAAGACTGTCATCGATCATCTTACCAAGGGTGAAGTACGAGACTCACGATATGTATCATCAATCCATTTTTGATCCGGGTTTATCCCCGGAAACAGGCGTGGCCGAATTTACCCCACTCTGGCTGCAATCTCTCCAACTCCGAATCAGCTTTACGATCACATATGTATTCAATAAGCATTGCAGTTTTATTTCTCACGGACCTTGTATTCATGGGACAGAATGACAGCAGGCTTTGACTCATGTTAGTGGGATGAGGTTTAGCTGGCTGCACGCAATTGAGATTCTTCGAATTGTTCCCATTCTTGTGAGTTTGTCCTGGTCCATAACGCACAAACACTATTGTCGGAATCGGTCGTCCTGAGGGACCAGAATTTAATTTAAACACCAAGTCCCCTTCAAGTAAGCAATGGAATGTTGTGGTGGTGTTGGAATAATATGTACAAGGGCATTTGCACCTCCTAATCTTGACACTATTTACAGCAAGACGTACCGGCATGCTACAGGACCAGAGATTCTTATGAGTGCATTCCAGACCTGGCCAATAAACAAAAGCTGAAAATCCAAAGAATCCAACCCTTTGTGCGTTGAATAAACAATGTGGTTTCAGTTTGCTGGGCCTGCGACGAGTGAGCCAGAAAAAACACATTTCCAGGGAACATTGAGAACATCCCGGCACAAAAGCGCTCTATAACTGTGCCTTCTAAACTTACATATAGCCCAAGATTTTTAATAATACCAAAACTTTGAAATGAAAGGACTAACAGAACTAAAATTGCGGAGCGGCTTAAACCATGAACGACCTGCCACCATATCAACATTGGACACTATTTACCAAAAATCAAATAACTATTCATAACTTTAGTAATAAAAAAGGGCGGACGTGGTTGGCGCAGTTTATATATAAGATCTCTGCAATTGCATAAGGTCCCAGTTTGATACCGGCACTTGTGTGACCCTCGATCTTTTTCACCTAAGTCAACTCAACTTTCAATCCTTCCGAGGTAGTAAATGAGTACCAGCGTCTTCTGGGAGCTAACCTGCGGTGGATTTGTGTCCCGTCCGGGGGGAGTTAAAGACTGTGATCCGCTTAACACTACAGAAATCAGAGATAGGCGCCGCCTACTAATGATTAACAACGATCATACAATGATACCACACAGATAGCAAGACTCTATGAATTTTAAAAATAGGCTGAGCAACCTTGACTTTTTAATCCGCCGCCCTATGACACCTAAATATTCTTCATATTACACATCACTATTTAAATTTTGTTCTTCAAATTTGCAATGCGTTGAACTTGCAATCAGTGGATAAATATAGATATCGCGAATTTTGTCCTAGAACGCATTTGGGGGTTTTCATTGCATTAAACATTTAAAAAAACGAAATTAAATTGGAAAGAAAAAACAAAAAATCAAAAATTAGCAGCAGTGGTAGTAACATGCAGTAGTAGTAGCAATAATAATAATAATAATAATAATAATAATAATAATAAAAATAAAAATAATAATAA
>JAOTRI020129165.1:0-11543 GCA_028564885.2 Zoanthus sanctaehelenae
GAAGGAAGTGGTTGCCCATTCTTCCTCGCCAGAGGCTAATGTTTAATCGCTTGATGGTTCAGATCTTGGCGTGAAAGTCGACTTTGCTGAGGGAGCAAAACCGGAGTACCTGGAAAAAAAACCATCAGAGTCAGATTGAGATCTACAAATCTCAGCTCACATGCCAAGCCTGGAAATTGATGCCAGGTCATGGAAATAGGAGGCGTGATCGATGACCACTATGCTTTTAGGATCTATTGTTTTAGCCATGCGGTAACCCGTTTTGTTCAGGTTATTGTTTGCAATATGTGGAGTTTTGCCACTTTGTGCTACAGTTGCAGAAGTAAGTTGGTCCTCTGTGCTGGCTGAGTTCTGCCAAGGCGGCTATGCCGAGGACATGGAGGTGGCCAACAAAAACAAGAAGGTGGAAGTGAATCTGGAAGTGGAACTAATTCTCCGTTATATTGGTTCCTGTTTTTGTTAATCAAGTCGTCTTTAAAATGTTGATCAGTCAAAACAGGTTGTGATAGAGTCATAAGAAGTTAATCATTAAAATAACTGTTTTTTAGGAGCGGCTTGAACTGGTTCAGAAACATGGAGAAGGATTGGCTGTGGAGCTGTAAGACAGCTGGACGAAAGGTAAAGTGCACTATCTTTTACAATAACATTGAATTAAAAAATAAAACGTTCTCTATGTCTTCATAGCCTGGTAAAAACCAAAAAGCGAATATCTAAGAGAAATTGAAGGCAGATTCGTGATTATTGTAGGATTGCTTGGTTCTACGTGTCAAGGTTTGAAGGTATTTTTAGGAGGTAATAGGTTTTCACCTGCTGAGAACTATTGAAACTTCTAAGATTAAGCGGTAAGACGAGATATTGGCAGAGAGAGGAAAATAGGAATGCTGGGATCTACGTGTCATGGGTCGGAGGTATTATCAGGAGGTAATTGATTTTCACAAGGTAATCGACTGCGGCCTGAGCTTTCACTGATCTGCTCACTATTTTTCCAAACTTTGGAGAGTTTTTTTTCCAGTTGCTTTGTTTAAAACCAGAATAGCTTTGGATTTATGTCTCCTGCCTCTTTAGAGAGGGCGTGATTGGCGCCGTCGGTAGGACCTATGTTTTCTTACCAGAAGGTCCCTGAGCTAATCAGTTTGGAAGAAATGTAAGAGGAAAATAATACAGCGGGTGTTTTTTTCAAAAATGATCAGTTGTTCGTTGATCGAGTTAAAACTACTTATTGCTGTACGAAATAATAGGTTGAAAAGTTCGCCATTGATAGAATCTGCTTTGTTTCTGACAAACTGTATTTTACTTGTAATTGCAATTTAACCTCAAAAGGTAACATAATGTTATAGTGATAAAACATCACATAAAAAATAAAAAACTCCAGAAACTAGAGAAAAGAAGAAAAAAAATCAAAGAAAAACTCATGAGCTGAACCATAGGGCTCTCAAAAAAAGAGTAGCTAGTTATAATTTAAACTAAAAAATTATGGCTACTGCCTATGAAGTTATCAATGTTTTTATTTAAACGAACAAAATTAAAGAATTAATTCGTTCTGGCTAGTCCATAAGAGAAATAAAATAAATGTTTAGGAACGACGAAAGAAAACTTATCGGAGAAACGATGGGTTTCAAACATTTCATGATTTGATTTTATCAAGTATATACATATCTGAACAGGCATATCTATGATACTGTTAAAAAAATCAAATAA
The DNA here is from genome assembly GCA_028564885.2 of Zoanthus sanctaehelenae. Classification (NCBI taxonomy): domain Eukaryota; kingdom Metazoa; phylum Cnidaria; class Anthozoa; order Zoantharia; family Zoanthidae; genus Zoanthus; species Zoanthus sanctaehelenae. Next base: position 1,699 of record JAOTRI020129165.1, read on the forward strand.
GAAATAAAACAGTTACTGTTTTAAGGAGGGAGAATGCGAAGGAAACTTTTTCTTCCCGAAGGAAATGTCTTGTGTCGCAAAGGACAATAATGGTTCCCCAAAGGGAATTTATAAGTTCCCGAAGGAAAGCGAATGTCTCTGAAGAACCACGAGTAGGATGATCCTGCACACGAATCATCCTAAAAGCGCTCTTTCATTTGAGATTTTATAGATTTGTTAAATACTATTCTCTTTTAAAAAAACTTGTTTACGTGTTGAGAAAACTTCAGAATGCCTTTAGCAAAAAATACTGGGCAGGGCACAGCCGGTCTGAAAACAGTCATAGAAAATGACAACAAAGCTTAAACTTAGTAAAGACGACTTCTTACCTATACACGGCGCAATCTGCAAAATCGAAAATAGAGCGGATGGAAATTCAAGAATAACGTAGCTAGAACGCAGTTGCATTCGATATAAAGTCTAGGGTTTACAAAAAACATTTCGATAGTTGCCCTTTGCACAATCCCTCGTTTTAGAAATCCTCGTGGCTTGTTCGAGAGAAAGCCGGTTTCTTTTCGACTAGTTTGTCCAGCCGAAGCAAAACCAAAGCCAAACCGAAGATCTGAGAACTCTTACTCACTTACAAAGTGGCAGTATCATGACTAGGCCTGGTTACCAAGGCAGTAGCCATAAAAAAGAAAAAAATCATAAAAAAGAATGGTTTAAGGAAAAAACAAATAGAAATGAAAAATCATAAACAGGGCCATTGGGCTTTGATGAACTGAGTATGGGGTTCTTGACTTTACAAAGAGGTCAAGGATCCCATAAAAAGTAGACAATCTGAAAAACCCTTCCCGAAACCAAAGTAATTTGAGAAAAGAGAAAACAAACTAGCGGCAAACTAGTTTGAGCTGCGTCCGTGTTTCTAAAGAAACAATTAAGTAATAAATATGTAACTTATACAGCGTATAAAAGAATGAATACTTACTGACGTTTCGGACGTTAGTCCTTCGTCGGAGTAAAAGTGGACAAAAATTAGAAAAAACTATCTCTCCTCCGACAAAGGACTATAACGCCCGAAACGTCAGTAAGTTGTCTTTCTTTTATACGGTGTATAATTTACATATTTGTTACTAAATTGAGAAAAAATGTTATATGTGACAAATATGAGTTAAATAAAGTATGAGACCCTATGATGTCTTTTACAAGTATCTGAGAGCTTTGACCCCCGAACAAAACTTTTAAAATATTTTAGCAATAATATATTCGTTTTTTGCATAGAGTGTTTACAGAGAATAACATGATATCGTGACCACTGATACCCGCAACTACCTTGACATTTTCAATCATGTTTGAATTATTTTATAAAGGTAGGGTCAACGATCTCTCGTTTAGCTGCCTACTCTTAAGCACTCTCATCAACTTTGAACTTGTTCAAATTTTTTGTGAGAGTTTTCGCGGGTTGTTTGATTGCTACACAGTTGATGGGAGTTTTTCGGACAGCAGCAGCAGCTTTTGGGATTTATGAGCTTAACTTGTCAACTTAAACAACGAAAACACAAAAATTCACATCATCATTCTATGCGCCGCTGTATTTTCAACTCACAACTCGTCCATTACATTGTAAAACCCTTTCTCCGTGCGGCGCTTTATTAACGCTCGGGCCAAGCTTCTTTATTTTCTTCTTTATACTTGCAAAACTATTCTAAAACTATAAAACAGAGGCAAATTGGCTACCATTTTGATTTTAGATGGTATGTCATTCAAGCAATCACTCTCGCGAACTCTTGCGTAGGCTATCAAACGTCAATGATTGTGGATGAGATTTTAGCCAAAGCTCTCATCCAACTCTCATTTCTGAACTCTCATCGACTCCCATACTTGTTTGACCCTACCTTATATCTAAAATATTTTGTGAGCGACCATATCTAGTTGCTCGTAAAAGACTATTAGATGCAGGATTGTGGTTTCAATATTCACTATCCCAACTAATACAAATATCAGGGCCGTCCAAATCATCGGCAAGACAATACTTTGGACAGTAACACTAGCCAAGGAGTTAAGATTTTGATTTCTTGTTTGCCAACTGTAGATGTAGTCAACTGACACAGTGTCCAGATAATCTCTAGCAGTTTGTGTCCAAATCCAATCGAGCGTGAAGCCGGTACGTTATTGATTTGTAATGACTGCACTTTTATTCTAAGTCATATAAACACTGTGCACTTAAATGTAGAGGGAGAATGAACAAAACTGCAGCATCTCAATCCGGATTGTAACTCGATTAGGAATGGCTTCGTTTTATTCTGGAGTCATGTAAACACCTTGCACTCAAATGCAGAGAAACCGCAGCAACCTTAATTGTGGATTGTAACTCGATCCGGAATGATTTAATTTTTGTTCTGGAGACCTTTAAACAGTTTTCTCTCAAATACAAAGTTAGAAGAGGGGGAATGAAAAAAAACCAGAGCAACCTCAATCCGGATCGAAACTCAAGCCGATATCATGTAAGCACACCCCAGGAAACACATTTTTCAGTTTTTAACCAACATTTATTTGTAGGTTCAACAACCAAGTCTCATGATAACGGTTGGTAAAGATCCATTTATCCCACCTGAAGTTTGTAAAAACATGGAACTATGGGTAACTATTGTTAAGTACTTTGTAAATTATAAACTACAGAGTTAATTAATCTAAAATGTTTTTTCGCTCAAGAATTTAAAGAACATCGTTATGATTAAAAATATATGATTTGTATCCAGGCATAATAAAAACTTGAAGTAAAAAAGAATAAAAAGTTGAAACTGGCTAACAATCTTAAAATGGACGTTTCCGCTTCTAACTGTAGTCGTCTTCAGCAAAAGATGGAATGAACTAACGGCGCCCTACTTAAATACATTGTTTTGTCACACAATCACAGCGCCATTAATTTACCTACACATTTATTAGAATTTTTGAAAGTGTTCCCTGCCACAATTCTTGTTAAGCATATTCTCTTTTAAGATTAGTTTTTTATATGTACTTTAGTAAACGGCTTTAGTTTATTCCATGTTTTGCTGAAGAAGGCCAGAGTTTGTAGCCGAAACGTCCATTTTAAGATTTTTAGCCAGTGTCAACTTTTTACCCGTTTTTACTTCAAGTATTTAATTTCATGATTGTCTATGCTAGTACCTTTGTTGCTCTCTGTACTTCATTCGATGGCTTCCAGCATTAATAGCTCTGTGCAGTTTATATTAGAAACAAGACGCATAGCTGCGTGAACTCGGGCTTCTCATGGAGTAAGACACAATTTTTATTTATAACATTTTCCTTTTAAATATTCCGTTATTGTTCACGGTTTCACCACCTAAATTTTAATGATTGATGTTGAAACGGTAGTTGAACACAAAAATATATTTGTTCCAGATTTTGATGCCGTCAAAGAAGCAGACATTGCTACAAAACATTTAATTTATATAGGTCAATATACTAACGGCCACTAGAGTCAAGGATCGCACTGAGTGATTTTGTAAAACGCCGCGAAAAAACCTAGGATTTACAAGATAATACAATACAATACATACATACAGAATTTTTAACTAAAGCCTTGTTAGTGCTTTACTTGTTATTTAATCACGGTAAATTTTCATAGTTTAGCTCTTACAACAAAGAAAATATTGTAAAGTCAAAATTTAGCTTAACAATACAATTTAGATGATTTGGGTAACTTATAGTTAAACGAATACGTTCGTAAACAAACATTCTAACCTTTCTGTTCTTGTTCTTCAGACGTTCCATAATTCGTATAGATATTCTGATTGGTTTACGATCACCTATAGATACTTGACAATGCTTGTGGATTTGTTTTTTAAAATCTTATAGTAGATAGTTCAGTAGATAGTTCATTTGATATAGCATTGCTCACAATTGATTGTTCGTTATCTCTCATAAGGTTAGACCTGTTCCGAAAACGCTCGACATCATTTAGTGTGGGTTTACCACCAACAAAAGGGTGTGCCTTTGAATGTAGTTTCAGCTTCTAAAAAGGCATATCTAATCTTGAATCACGAGCCATCATTCAGTCTTTATGTTAACCATGTGCTTTGAAACTGTCCTAGCGTTAGGTACGCATGCGCTTTACTATATACACGCATGCGCTTTACTATATAGACGCATGCGCTTTACTTGCTGGACTGCGTTTTGCGTCTCAAGACGGAAAAAAAAATAACGAACCCAAAAATATAACTCGGGCATTCCACAGGACGCCCGTGTAATAAACTATATATAGTATATCCAAGGGTATGACAATGCTGCGGATTTTTAGGCTCGTTTTAATTGTCATTTAAAACAACAAAGTATCATACCCAGTTTTTACATTGTTTGCGTCCCTATTTTTAAATAGGGTTAAAAGAGTTAGTTACTTTTAGTTCGTAGTTTGTTTACAAATATACCCACGAGCTGGCGATAAAATGAACGAGAAATGTAAGTAATAAGAAATTTCGAGTTTATTTTATCGCCAGCAAGTGGGTATATTTGTAAACAAACTACGAACTAAAAGTAACTAACCCGGCCTTTTAATAAGCAAGATGAGTTCAATGCATTGCAAGGCGCCCAACCAACACAACGAACTTCAAGCAAAAGTCGATTTGAACAATTTAATTAGATATGTACATGATTAAAATTGCTTATTAAGTTCAAATAGAATAACACAGAAATAACAAAAAGTCATTCATGGAAAATTATAAAACTTATAAAAATCAACGCGAAGAAAATAGTTTTTAATTAAGCAAATGCGGAACAAAGCTTTTACTGAAATTAGTCAAAACCTGATATTAAATTGCAAATTCAAATCAGCAAATACCTTGCTTTCGACTTTATCAGCATGTCCTTTGGAAAGTTAGTTCAATGTTTTAAAAGAAAACATTAGAAGAACTCAACCAGCATTTGAAATGTTTTCTCAAGCCGTCATCCCCGCTTAATTGAGAAATACCGAATCTCCATCTTGAAGATTTGTTGTCAAAACACGTCAGGAATCTATATTTTCGCTCCAAAATGTTCTCACCATAAAACAAACCAATTACAACAATTGAAGAACCGGTATTCAGTAAATCTGCCAATAGTTTGAATTCCACGTTTAAAATATCTAACAAAAGAACTGTTTAAAAATGTTCCAAACTGCTTCACAAGAAGGTTTAACCCAAACTCGGCAATCGTATCTAAATTTAAAAGGCGGGAAAACTGTTAAACGTTCGCCTAAAAGCCCGCCAAATTAAATAACTTGAGTGTATACTCTGATAACGGACAAGTTTAAAAAAGTTGAATCATTGATTAGTTTTAAGTGTTCTTCTTTTACTATAATCGGAAACCTTCGTATTTCGGCCATTTGCGAGCAATCGAAAAGAGCATGGTAAAGTGTTGATAATGAACTGGTGAGCGTTGTCTGTTCTCTGATTTATCATTGTCATCTAATCGATTTCTAGAAAATGCAGCGTGTCACAGTTTAGGTCACCTAAACACATCACATTTGGTCTGTTAGCGATCACCAAGTCCAAAAGTGCATACATTTCGTTAACAAATGTGTTCTTATAGTAACCGCATAATAAGGACATAAATTATATTCCTGTCCCAGTTGAATGTCTATCAAGATCGCTTCCACCTCGTTGGATTTAACTTTGATGCGGTGGGAGGGAATTGATTTACGAATAGAATACAAATTGTGAGTATTTTCCAAATATCAGTGTTTTCGTTGTTATCACCATCCGAAGGACTACTAGAAATTGAATCATCAATCAAGGAAATCGAAGAATCAAAAAATGAGTCCGTGAATGGTGGTAAACTACAGGTCAGACAAAGCCATGTATCAAAGAAGTTATGGATATCATTCAGAACATCCCTTGACAGACCTGAGCATTTCGCATGGAAGCAAGAAGTACATTTACTGCACAAAATGGCCGCCTGGTTGCCTCGTACAGCCTTGTTACACGTAATACATTTTGGTTTCTTCTCCGCCGGACCTTGAGTAAATTCAGTGTCATGGTAGAGTAGGATGTCCGGCAGCCATAATCATTGATGACCATGCTTAGTCCATCGTATTTGAGGCATATGAATGGGAGGAAATTGTCGAGTAACGCTCTTAAGGCTTGAACCACGTAAGAAAAATGTCTCCGCACAAACAGGACGCTCACATCGACACACGTTGTGTGGCATGGGCCTCACACCAATACCAAAATCCTCGAAGTGTCTACCTTTAGCGTTTTTAGTATTCCCAGCGATTAGTAATAAATACAAAATGAGAAAGGTACTATAAATACCGAGCCCCAAAAGATCACGTGCGTCCGCCATTACTCACTAGCAGTACCTCAATTAAATGCACAAATGATTCGTTGTCGATTAAAATGCACTGATGATTTGTTGTTGACTGAAATGAATCAACAAATACAGAAACAAATGATTTTTTTATAATTTAAAATAAATCAATATTGCAGATTTATAAACAAAATCAACAAAATGTTTAACTTATAAAGTTTTATTTTTCGATTTTTTGTATCACAAAACGTGGGTGAACAAATGTCGAAATAAATTTTGTAAAAATCGAATCTGCAATTTCAGAGTAATTCATCTGAAATTTTACCATTCTTTTTATAAAATAATTTTTCAAAGAGCTTAAAATTGTAGATTTCAAATTACTCGCATAAACCTAGCATAATTACGCGAAACTCTGCCCAGGCCGCTGCGCGTGCTACTTGCTCATCTCAAAAGTTTCACACCTTCATACATTCACTCTAGGATTCAATGGTTACACGGGTCTTAGCTACTAACACGGAATTTCTGCCATAGTAAGGTCACAGTGTTGACAGCATTGAAACGGTGCCATGAGAAGAAGAGACGTTTAATTATGCATTACAAACCCAATAACGTCAAAAAGTGATCATAAAGAACGATGCTTCTAAATGTCGCATATTTGTGGGACTTATTTGTGAATAGCGCTTGAAACTAACGTCACGACTGAAGCAAAACAGGCAGCTATCGTGGAATTGAGAAGCGGCTAATGCGATATTTTGAATTGACCAAAATATTTAAAATCTAATACGAAAATAAATTCTTGTATTTACATATTTAATCGCTTCTTTACTATACAACATTTTGTCAAACATGCCTCTGTTTGTCCCGTGGGGGAAAAGCTGGAAACAATCTCGATTTTACCCTTTTCCACAAATCATTACGTCGCAGCCAAGCTTTTACCAGAACTCTTTGCATTGCAACCAGAATTCGCTGCGCACCTACCTTGGAGAAGCTTCGTTTTGATGAGATCACAAGATAAAAAATGCAATTCAAGATTGCAAACACAAGTCAATCGTTCTCTTGCATTATGTGGTGTCACTGTGGCAATACATTTGGTTATTTCTAAACAAAATTTCAGTTTACTACTAGAAATAGTGCTCACTACAGCTGCCCCAACCTTTACTAAGATGTGAGCTTCCGTATGGTCAATAAATAAACCCGTAAAATATTTACTGGACGCGAAAGAACGTGCTTCCACATTATTTTGCGTTACCAAGGTTAGTGTTTGTCAATACTGAGTTTAATTTTCTGTTTTGCAATTTCTGATTGGTGCGTTTAGCAGATTTTGAGATCGAATATCCATATATGTATACGGCACGGGGACTACGAGGTTGCCTACTCGGGATTTGGCCTGGGCCAAAACCCTGCGGGGGTTATAAAAACCCTTAATTTCGACTGTATTATTTCGTGATTCGTTAAGTTGTTTTTATTTTAAATGATTGTTAACAAGCACGCTGCAATCTTTACGATGTTGAACTGAAATGCTTTTTATAACATCCCTTTGAACTCTGGTATATGTAGTATTATACTTTAAATCTAGTATAGATGGAACAAGTGCGTGCCAGTATAGAAGTATAGTTCTATATATATCTACACACCGAACGCATTCCAATTACATTTGTCAACATAGAAGTTGAAGCCACTACTCAAAGCCACACTGTTCTTGATTTTATTTTTATCGCCACATCCCACAAGCGTTGCGCTATTAGCAACAGTTTAAACTTGCTTGTTTTGTTTAGCAAATGATTTGCGCTTGATTGCACAGTTTCAATGCGTGAAAACAGATGGTAACACTTTATTTAAAAATCAGGTCCTTTTGTTGTGTATAATGTTCTGTTACTTTAAATCGGGTGGAAACTTAAAACTGTGTCATTTCCGAAGCAAACAATTTATTATGTCGCTTTGAAATCCTTGTCAAAATTGAGTGGTCTAGCTCTACAAACTCTTTTCTTTTCAATTCCATAGTTTATTGCCAGTTGAATTTAGTTGGGTCTGTTTTTCAAATAAGAGCGGGAGCAACTTTAGAATACCCCGACACTGTGGTTAATGTAATTCTGCGCATTTGTTTTTAATGAAAGAGCAATGCCGGAATGAATCACCATATGTCATTAAAGGCAGTGTCGGGTTTAATTCTTCTTCCAAAACACCTAAAAAGCTGCAAATTTTTATCGATTGGTGATAGAAATAAAAAGCAAGGAGGATTCGAATTGTTTTAGTTGAAATCTCTGAAGAAGAATACGTTTTTAAAAAAACAACGATAGGTTTTTGATAAGTGTTAATATTTACAAGTTCTTTAAGCCATGTATCGCGCCTTGCATTTCTTTGAACTCAGATTAAATATTAAAGGCTAGTGAGTTGCTGTTTCTGTTTTGTTTACAAATCAACTCACTTTTTTGCGACACATTTAACTCAAAATTGCTCTTAATACTCTCGGCTTTGATCTCATGCATTATTAAAATTTCTCGTCGATTTTTTAGCTAACGGGAGTATGTATTTACCTGTTAAAGTATTTTTCACTCTCATGATCAGAGAAGAAGCATGTATGATGAAATATTAGTGTACAAAGCACTAAGTCACTTGTGCAGGGAGAAAAAAATTGAGGAATCTCTACATCAGTTTTTCTGTTTTGTAGATTTGTAACTTAAGAAGGGCTCACATTGAAGAATCGGGTCATTATGCTCCCCTTGAATGGTAAGGATAGTTTACTTATGGAGTTTCAGTTTGTTGGGACTCAGCTTTATCGGGCAGAGCCACATTGCTAGTACGATGTACATAAATAAATAATTATGTAAGTAAATAAATAAATAAATAAATAAGTAAGTAATTAATCATCTACACATTGTCCAGGGACCTAGGATATACCGCACGTAGAAAGGATTAAAGTTCAGTACTCGCCTGTGATGGGCAGCAATTGATCACTTGGTTGATTTTCACGGCTCATGTGGGCAAACGAAACCCCTTTAAACGTCCATTTTCTCCTTACATGACACGTGCAAAATAAGGTATTTAGCAATGAGAAATTATGACTTGATCAAACAAAGCAAATTATTGAATATTAAAAGTAAAATTCTTTAAAACTTGTTCCATGAAAAGAATGGGCTCAAGTTGGGAGAATTTAACGTCCATGGCTAAAATGTGTTATTTTAATATTGGTGTGATTACTCGAAACAAACATTTGTAAAGCTAATCCTTTTACGAGCCAAGTGGCCCATGGTGCCGGCGGTTATCTACGGATTCCGTAGGATTAAGTGGACAGTAATCCATCGCAGGTTAGCTCCCAGCAGACGCTGGTACTCATTTACATACCCTGGAAGGACGGAAAGCTGAATTTGCTTAGGCGGAAAAGAAGGTCACACAAATATTTGATCCTCGGCAAAGAGCTGGGAAACTCCGCCATTGCTGGTCCCAAGCCCGGACGTAAAAGGTGGAGGGTTGGGCGAGGGGCTAGCGACCCCTCCCTGTAAAAAACTCTAGTGCTACAGAAACGCAAACAAGGAGAAACCAAGACACCCCGGTTTTGGCTGAAGATGGACTTCCAGCAGGAAGAC
>JAOTRI020129176.1:0-11542 GCA_028564885.2 Zoanthus sanctaehelenae
TATCTACTATTGTCCCAAATGATACACGTATTCATGTAATACTAAAAGGTCCTCACAGTAAAAACACAGAAGCACCGATTCACATTTAGTATATCTACTATTGCCCCAAATGATACACGTATTCATGTGACAATTTTTTTTTCTTTTTGTTTAGTTGCCTGACAGTACTTTAGAATTGAAATACTTGATATTATTTAACATAGATATAGTCCTTTTTTATAAAAGTCTCGTCATGGCCTCCACGGGCTACCTTGTCGTCTTTAATTAGAAAAGGATTGTAAGTAATCTTAAAAAGCATAGTTTTTCAATACCTTGTCGTTTTGTTTCGATATTTTTCGTTTTTTTAAACCGCTCACAGCTGAAACAGCTAAAAAAAATTAAAAACAATGATCCTTCTCAAAATTTACTGGATAAAAAAAACAGTTCTTTTAAAAATAGATAAGTTATACAAGAACTGTTTGTGTAGAAACACCGACGCAGCTTGCCACTTATGACATCATTTGTATAAAAAAAGAGTTAATTTTTTCAGCCGATGTCTGTAAATGTTTGAAGTTCAGTAAACATGTCAAGTATACACTAACAGCAATAGATTGTATAAAGACACATGCTGTTTGTAACCAAAATAACATGAGCAGCTGTGGAAGCCGGGATCGTGACTAAACAAGGCGGCACACTAAATAAATATTGTAATTCGTTTTATTATCTTTTTCATTTATATTCAGTTAAATAGCATGTGGTTTGGAAAGTATTCTTTGAGTTACCGATTCTATGTATGTATATATATAATTTGTTGGGCTGTGATGTATTTAATATATTTCATGTAAGATTTGTTTGTTTAATCCAATAATGTATAACAGTGCACAACCTAGCACACTGCTGATTCTTATTAAAATCAGTTTAAGATCGCAGATATGACAAAATTAACTTTTTAAACTTGTAGCATCAAATCGCTATTTACAAAGCGTGGTAAATTTGTCCCTGGGATCACCGAGGACAAATTCATTCAGTGGCATAAAAAAGAGTTAATTTTTCAGCCGATGGCTGTAAATGTTTAAAGCTCAGTAAACATATCGAGTATACACTAACAGCAGATGCTTATTAAAGTCGCTATATCGCTTATTTTTTATCATTTATAAATGAAAAGTAGAAGCCTTCAGTAATATTATAATTTTATCTGATACATTTTTTGAGTCTCGAAACGTGCAAATAAAGCAGTTTCAGGACAGCTGTCGTTTTTGACAGAGCATTGATTCTAAATGAAGTCCTAGTACAATTACGAAAGTGAAAAAACTTGTGCAGCTTCGAAAACCGATCAGTGAAAACACGTAGCTTGCGTTGAAAAGCAACATTGGCAAGTCGGTCAAATGGCGGGCACTTTTTTAATTGCTATTCAAACTCAACATATTTTCATTTTTACTAAATAAAGATAAAATGAGAAATCAAATATGTACCTGCAAAAGATACTATTTTAAGTAGTTGTAAAAGAAACTAATAGAAGGTATACTGTGGTAAACTCGTGGAGTAAGTAAGATACTGTGTCGGGAAGCTGTTGTATTATGACTATTCATTGATAAACATGCTGTACGCGTGATAAACCTTATGTTGAACGTATTTCATTGGCAGCCGACTTAGAGCATTTTAATGGACGCATAAATACTCCTGCAGAACTTGAGACGACAACCTAATTTCCAAATTATCCCACGAGTTAGAAACTATTTGTTTCTTTGATCTCAAAATATTAAACTTTTGGTTGCAGTTCTCACACTTCAACTTCGTTTACATCGAATGATCTTGATGTATTCCGACCTAAATGAACGATTCATCAATCCGTAAATGCACGGATTCATGGCGCTTGAGGCCGCACCAAGATACGTGTAGAGAAGATGAACCTCGCGAGGGAGGGGCTTGTTTTGAGAAGCAACGGCATATAGATTGATTACCAAGATCGGAAACCAGCAAAACATGAAACCAAGCATAACGACAAACAATACTGAAGTGATTTTGATATCTTCGATGTTAGCTTTCAACTGCAGGTTGTTACCTGTGTCTTCGACTCGATGTTTGAGATTTTTGTTTGAGAGGAGATCTCGCTGTTGGTTCAACCAAAGCACAACACTGGTCTTACGTTGAGTTACAACAGCAATACTGTTCCTTTGTTGGAACATCCTTGGACTGTCAGCGTTTCCAATGCGACTAGAAGGCATTGTTGTGGTAAGACTTAAGCTTCTGTGCGATACAACACTGCACCGGTGATCGTTCAACTGTGCATACATATCAAGATGATCCATTTGTGGAGAACTCCATCCAGAAATACTACTACGTGAAGAATTTGTATCGCAATTGGTTTCATACTTTTCACTTTTTTTCCGGCGTTGTTCGTAATTTATTTTTATTGTCGTAAATTGTAGCTCGCGCGGTTCTTGCCTCGTTGAAGAGTTATCCAGTTTATTAGTCAAATCTTGAACGAAGATCTCTTTTCCATCTTCACGATTTGTCCACGTACAGGATGCAGCGTGAGTCTTTTTTTGTACTAATGTTTTGGTTGTAGTAAGGCTTGCCCTGGATTTAGACATCTTTATGTTGTTGCTATGAAACGATGCATTAACAGCGACTTTATGTTTGCGAACCCGCTTGAAAACCTTCGAATAACAGATAAACATTATCGTCATCGGTATAATTATGTTGATAGTTATAAAAGTACTTAAATGTGGCAACCATTTAAAATTTGCTCGTCGGTCGATAATACAGATCACCTTTCCTTCATCAAATACGAAATATATTAAACCACTCGCAATCTCAGTGCCGGGTACAAGAAACACTATTACCCAAACACAAATTATCACTGCAATCGTTCGTTTTTTTGTGAATAGTTTTCGGCATAAATCGGGTCTTACAACACAGCAGTATCGGTGAATCGCAGTGAGAGACATTGTGTGAAGTGATACGGCGGCCAGGGTGCTGATAAGATATCCTTGTGTTTGGCAAGCTTGATCGCCATAAATCCATTTTCCTTCAAGACTTGCACCAGCTGACAGAGGCATACATAGTGTCGCCATGATAACATCAGAAACAGCCAGTGAAAGTATAAAATAGCCTGTGATTGAACGCAACCGACTGTTTTTGTATATTGCGATACAAACTAAAACATTTCCTAAGAGAGCAATAACATTTATGAGGAGAAAAAACGCTAATTCAACTCCTTTAGCTCCATCGCTTCGAAAAGCAAGCAAGGAAGTGTTATTTAATGTTCCGTGGTGTATAGTGTTCATTTTTCAAATCATCCTTTTCTATTCAGCTTTTCAAAGTTATACCTTTATTTCCGAAGTATTGATTTAAAAACGATGACAGCTTGTTTTAGTACCTAAGGATTTTGTAGATAATCATTTATGATCAATCACTTTTAATCGAAAATCTACTCCATTTCGCACTTCATTTCAGTATGTACTTCATTCACACTTCAAAGTTTAGAAGGGTCCTTATCAAAAATTCCGGAATTCGCGGTTGTGCCAACTTAAAGTTGAGTTTTTCCGTTATCTGATTCACGTTGCTGGGTTACCTTTAGTGCAGAATATGGTCTGTTTACTCGCGGAACCAAGAAGTCACACTGCTGTTGACTGAGCTCGTCAAACCGCTGCTGCAAGAATAATAAAGTCAATTTACTTTAACTGATTTATTCTTTTCTAAGGAAGGAAATCAAAGTTGAAAAAAATTTACATCTCATGTTGGTCTGGTATATTAGCTTTGGAAACATAAAAAATACTTAACGAATTCATTTAACGTTTTGTGAATTTTGACTTTCACTTGCCGTTTTTTTGCTAATCTTTTTTTTTCGCAATAAAACAGCAAATTTTCAGTAAACGCTGAAGAGCAAAAAAAAGTTATCTTTCGCAAATAATTTTTTCAATTGCATCGTTTCCTTTTCGTTTAGTAACTGCTCCTTTTGTTACTTATTTGATAAAATTTGGCCTTTCTTCCCTCATATTTACTTACCTCCACCATGTGGTATGTGCTGCTGTCGCCGTTTACAAGATGAATGCACTTCTCTGCGACTTTAAATTAAATTAATTGTTTCTAGTTTGCTGAAACTAATGGCAATTGGTTTTTTTTTGTCAGTCTTCCTTACAAAAGAAAATTACAACAGAGGAATAGCCTTTCGAAAATATAAATTTTCTCTGAGTAATGAATTTTCACCGAGTTGGGTGAGAGAGCGAAAAATACGACTGTATCAGGTGTGAATTCAAATGTTTAAAAAACAGACGCTGCGTGTGAACTAATAATTTATGCAGAATGTCTGTCTAATTATCGTTTAGCGTTCAATTATATTCAGTTTTTGGAAATAGCACAGAAATTTTATCAACTAACTCTTTCTTTAAGTCATTGCCTGGATTGAGGTGCAAATCAACATTCACAAAAACTCTGATAATGGCTTGATATCTAGTTATTTATATAAATGTTTAGTTTTGAAAAGTTGTGCAGCCGTTCACACGTTTCCGGTGGCTCTTAAAACCCTTTTCATGGCAAAGCCTTTTTCTTTATTTTTAATTCTGCTAAAGTGAATCAAGAACAAAGGGTTTAGTCAACTTGGAAAGCCATCAGTAGACAGTAAACTTCTTCTTGTATCAGATAACTGATAAGCTTAAACTTTATCGCATCATAATCCAAGGTTTTTTTTTCTTCACTAAAAAAACACTTTTGTCGGTTTGAAGTATTTTTTTGAATTTTATTTGCTGTTGACTCCTGCAATTTAAATGAATCTTACGATATATGGTTATTGAAGATTATCCATTGTAAATTTCGGCTTTAACTTTAAGTGCCGATTTTCATGAGAAACTGAGAAACTTTTATCGCTCTTCTAATCATTTTTATTGTCAAAATTTAACACTACGAGTTGATGAACATAAAGAAAATGCAACTCAAATGAAAAAGGTCTTGTTTGTGTGTAAAGAATGCTTGTTTCATTTTTGCTTGTTCTATATTTTTATTTGAGAGAAAGAACAAAATAAAATCGTTTTTCTAGTGTTGTTGATATGGCGATGGTCAAAACAGCACCTGGTGCACTTCCAATCAAGTTCAAAATTGGATTTTTAGTGTGTTTCAACGTGTTTTTTATTGCTTTCGGAAGAAAAACGTCATAGTATTTAGTCAAAATTGAAATGATTGAGAATGCTTTAAAAAGCATTTTTCCTCTTCTTAATTTCTATTCTCGCTTCTAGAAACGAGAAAAGGGATTTTAAAAGTTTTGCGCCATTAATATAGATCTTTTTATAGCTTAGATCCGCAAATTTAGTACACTGAAAACCTAGAAAAAAAATAACCAAAAATTTCGAACTATCCTTCAATCTTGAATAATTCTTAACTATAAATAAAGTTTTAAAAAAAGTTCCTCATTTTGTAGGGCCAGCAAAACCCGAGGTGCAAGTAAAATGGTATGGTTTCAAAGTTCTCTGTATATGGAGGAAGCCTTTAAAAGTAAGTTTTATAAAAAGAAACAATGTTTGCCAGTGGAAGAGGAAAAAAGAAATAGTGTGGTATTTTTAGTCACTTTTGAGCGATCAAACATATTGAAGGTTTCCCTAGAAACTAGCTTATATAAAGAAAAGGGGATTACTCCCGCCAAAATTACTGTTTTTATTAGGCGTAAAATTTCATTATATACTACTTATTAACCGAGAGTGAGGTCATTACAGGGAAACATCAGACTGAGGTCTTGTCTTATTGACCGAGCGATAGCGAGGTATAATACATCAAGACCGAGATCTGATATTTCCCTGTAATGACCGAACGAACGAGGTTAACAAGTTATTTATTATATGGCTTTTTTACAGTTTTTGTCACATTCGGAAGTAATTTTTATTTTCCGGTTGCGCGCGCACAAAAAATAAAGTTCAAACAAAGCTAATAAGTTATTTATTATATGGCTTTTTATTTATTATATTTTTTTCACAATTTCTGTCATTATCGGAAATAATTTTTAGTTTGCGTTTGCGCAAAAATAATGACCGGTCATTACGAGAAAATAATTACCGGTCATTATGCGTCAACAACCAATCAGATTGCGAGAAATTTTCAAGCCATATAATAATGGGGTGTAAAGTTATATTTTAAGGGTATAAAATCGTATTATTAAGGTGTAACATTTCTTTTTTTATTAGGGTGTAAAATTTCATTATAGGGGTTAATTTTCATTTTTTCAGTATCTGAAATTTATTCGGATGTGAAATGCTATTTTTAGGAGTTGAAATTTTATTTTCGGTGTAAAATTTTATATTCGGGTCTGAAATTTATTTGGGTGTAAAATTTCGTTATATGTGGTCTGGGCATTAAAAAGTTGCCCGGTAATGTACAGCCGCTTCACTGCTGGGTGGCCAGTCTTTTAAACATGGCAACTGCGGAGGAACTTTGACACATTTTTGAGCAGATTACCGCTTTGGATAATCGAACAAGGGTACCTGAAGATGTATTTAGTTTGTTAAGCAGAGCAAGATTTCTTCTTGGGAGTAAGCAGCAACAAAAGGTAAATGCTTTGCGCAGTGAAAAACCAGGAAGACCAGCAATATCAGTCACAAAGGAACAACTCGAGATTCTCCTCGATGCTAGGTTTACATTTCCTGACATTGCAAAATTGTTACTTGTAAGTTCTCGCACTGTGGAGAGAGGAATGCACGAATACGGGCTCTCTGCTCCTTCTTCGTTTTCTGATGTGAACGATAACCGTTTAGACGATATCGTCAAGATTATTAAAGGAATGAATCCTTGCTGTTGATCCAAAATGTTCCTCGGTTATCTGAGTGCAAAGGGTATAGTTCTGCCAAGGTGCCGTATTAGAGAGTCACTGACCAGAGTCGATCCATTGAGTGTAGCAGCACGAAAGTGGAAGGCAATTAAGCGAAGGGTTTATCATGTATCTAGGCCATTTGGACTCTGGCACTTTGACGGTAATCATAAACTGGTGCTATGGCGCATTGTTATTCGTGGATGCGTGGATGGATTTACTCGCATTCCTGTTTTTTTTTTTTGTCATGCAGTACTAACAACAGAGCTGCTTCTGTATATTCATTATTCATTCAAGCATTTCAGAAGTGGGGCCTACCATCACGAACAAGGTGGGACCAGGGTTCCGAGAATATTGACGTTGTTAAGTACATGTTAAGTACTCGTGGAACTGGGAGGGGTTCAGCGCCAGTGGACAAGAGTGTTCATAATCAGCGGGTGGAGTGTCTGGAGAGATGTGTTTCGGAATGTTTTGGGGAATGTCTATGGATTGTTTTATTCAATGGAAGAAGAAGGAATACTTGACCCATTATCTGAGAGTGATTTGTGGTGTTTGCACTTTGCATTTGTTCACCACATTAACTACTTGCTAGATGAATGGTCTGCAGCCTGGATTAGACACCCCTTGTCTACAGCTAACAACAACACACCTCTTCAGCACTTGATCAAAGGCTCACTGATCCAGTTGAAGTTGACGACAATTATGATATCTATAGATTGGGATGGACCTGTGCCACCTAATGACTCGAGTACAGTTGAGGTTCCACCTACTACTTCAGTGATGGATGAGCAACTGTCAGAACTGGAGGCAAGAACCGTGATACTCCGCAAATCAAATATCATAGAAGATAAACTTAAATTGTAAAGATTCGCCAAGCAGTTTTATGAACAGTAGATCACAAACATCAGATCCTTTTCAAAAACACTTACCCCAGCTGCTGGAAAATGTTTATGTACATATACGTTTCACGCAATAGACCTTATTCATTAATCGCAGCAATTTTACTATGAGCATTTAAATTAATTTCACTTGCCTCATTTAGGATAACATATTTATATTTTTCATTTTTTAACTCACAAACAGAACTAGTTCAGCGTAATGTAAATACAGAGAAAAAACATTGATTTTAGAATTACTGCTGTTTGTTAACAAGGAATAAAGGATGTGGATAGTTTGATCATATTTTTAGCTGATAGTTTAATTAAGGATATTTTTTCTATCTATAGAATCGTATCCTTTCTATCTACCTTGGTACTGACTATCAATGCACCTGTTATGTTTTGTACTCGGGCTACCTACCAAGCTTTATTGAGACTGAGAAGAGTTTCAAATAGTTTTTTCAAGTTTCCTTGAAGATTTCTTTCAATGAACTTCTCGCTCCGAGGGTTAAAGTATACACAAATTAATGATGGACATGGCGATTGTTTGAGTCAACTCGCCTCACTCGTGTAAATTCAATACGGGACGTGTTTCTAGAGCTATTTTGCGACTTCAGAATTGGGAATATTTTTCCTTGCAATTACCGCCAGTATTAAACAATGGCTGGAAGGATTGCTGTGTTTTGCTTTTCGGCGAAAACAAGTTTACGGTGAGCTGATTCACACGTGTTTGTTGTCGGAGAGCTTCCAAATGTTGCATAATTTTATAAGTTTTTGTCCCGATATTAAATTTGCATTGCCCTAAACATTATTCTTCCTGCTGATATCTGTAATGTTTTATTCAACTTGTAAATGGCTAGATCTATAAAATTTTGCAATGTCTTTATAAACTTCATGTTTTCAAACTTTACCCTCAACTGAAAAGTTGCAGTCTAGACAGTACACATTTTAAAAGTTTATTTTTGTTATATTTTTTTATTTTTCTTAGCATTTTGCTTTTTTACACCCAAAGTTTTGTAAGAAATACTTTTTATAGTTTAACTCCAACATAAAGTTAAAGTTCCATAGAAGAAAGAACTCAACATAATAAATACGGTTTAAATTTTTGCTATACAAATTAAGGGAATGTCAACTTCCATGAAGCTTTCAACTATAAAAAAAGTCTCAAGCGTGCCCTTTGCAAACTAACAGATTTCACAGCTTTTACAGAACTGACGAGGATTAATTTTATGGTAGGAAAATGGTTCTTGATTTTTTGTAAACTTCTATTTGACAATGACCATGATATAAGAGATTTTCTTTACTTTGTCTTTAGACATTGAATATATAGCTCGCGTTTCTGAGGTTGTTAGCAGAGCGGCTAACGGCAACGTTTAGCCCGAATCATTCAGTTTGTGATACAAGTATAAAACTTGGCATAAATAAACTTTAGACCCTTCATTTTCAATCCAAACATTAGGCAGCCCGAGTAAACGCGTGTGTACCCGTCTAGTTTGTTTAATTTTTAAAATGTTATCTGGAAGCTAATGATAATACTCTGTGAATTTTAGTTGCCTATCTTCCTTTAATTGCAAGCCATAGCAAACAAAAGATAGTTATTGGCATTATTTTGATGGCTTATTCATTTTTGTCTGTTAGTTCCAGCCACTATTATTGAATGTGTAGTTATGTAAGATATCCTTCTGCCACCATGGAGGTTTTTTCATTGGAAACTCTACATTATTGAGTGTCTGGTTCACATCCCCCCCCCCTGGAATTTCCGTTGATCCTCATTGGAGAGGGCCAATGGGTATTTTCTGAAAAATTCTACATTACAATATTATGAGAAATGACAGCATCAACACCAAAATGTTGAGCATAATTAAACAAAAGTCTCTTGAAATCTACACAAACTGCTCCAGGCCCTTGCTTGCCTTCCTTTACTGACACGTTTTTCATGTAATGGCAGTACTAAAGCTGGCCTCCAAAAATGTAATTCTTTGGTTGCAACCATGTTTAAAACTTTGAAACATTAATGTCTTTGCCAAAAAGAATGAAGAGCTAATTTAAAACTTTCATGATAGAAAAAATATATTAACATATCAAACTATACAGCTGATAGATTCAAAATGAAATTTTGATTTTAATTTTTGAGATCTGATGTAACATGCAAAGAAAGAATTAAGAAATATATAATTGAAAATAGGGCTCTACAGTAGTGCATACAATTTGTTCCAAATGAAAATTTTAAGCATATCGAAAACCTTTGCTGTTCCCATAGCAAAGGTGACTGCTTTTTTAAAAGACTCGTATGAAGTATGTGTAACTGGTAAATGCAGCACCAGTCCACATGTATTGGCTTTAGGAAAAATGGATTACTTGCCATCATCTTCAGGTTCATGGAGAAATTCTACAGTTACATGAGTCAGTGAACCTAGTGGAGGTAGCTCCTTACAACCACCTGCAAAAAATAATATGTCCCTGTTTCTTTTTCTTTCAAACCTTGTATATAATCGTTCTAGTGTGAAATAATACGATTTTTATTTCTAGGTTTATTTGACCCTTTCTCACTATACTTAGAAATAGACATACTTTCAAATGAATTAATGTTTAACTTCACAGGGTTGTAGCAAAATACTTAACTAAACAATTCAGGATTATCTGATGTTGCTGCGATTACTCCCGAAATTGAGAATCTTTCCTTAAATTGCTCTAGAGCTGGCCACATTCTTCCAAGAACATACCAATTAGCAGTTGGCTCAACAACTTTCTTAACATCCTCAATGGATTTTATATGGCACATTGTGCCAGCTAAATCTAACACTGTTTCAAGCTGAGGTTGTGATAGGATGGACTGTGCATCTGAAACTGAGTTTGCATCTAAAAGTTGCTTGAGGTTGTACTTTACTTCCGGATCATAAACATCATCAACATTAACTGCAACTTTGCTGGGACCTTTAACTAAGGCATCATAAAGGACAGGGGAAAGAAGAAAGTTTACACCAGGGCCTCCATGGACAAGGGACATGGCTATTACATTGCCTGCATATAAATAATCATTACGCTCTAAACAGTCTGCCCTGCATGACAAAAACAGTGCTTCACTTGGACCAACAAACAGTTAGGATCTTCCAAGCCAATCAAGAACAAGAGTAACAAAGTCTCTTGTTGGCCCTCCATGATCAACCACTCCCTCAGACTTTCCAAAGTCATCACTAAATTTTAAAGATTTTTTTTTTGTTCTTTTTGTTCCCTCCCACAAGTCGCCCCTACATATCTTAAATTTGGAGATCATGCTGTTATTCACTACTTTTGAAAGGTCTGACAAAATTCCTGCTAAACTCTTATCTGAAACAAACTTTGTATCCGCTGCTTCTCCACTATCATCATTTACATTAGTTAAATCGACCACCTCTGATTCAGAATCACTACTCTTTTGATCAAAAACTAGTGAACTATACAGGTCGTGGACACTTGGCTCTTTCTGTCAATCTTGTCTGCTGGGTCACTGATGATGCTGGTTTTAAGTGATCTTGAGTTACCTGGTTCTTCAAGCACCACGATGTCCCTGCAGGTATCTTTAGGGTTTTTTATTAGCATCTACCTGCTGCAAATTAGCTGGCGTGATGACAGTTGAGCTAACTGTGTGGGGACTTTCTTCCTGCATGTATTCTTTGATTGTATGCTCATCGGAATGTGCACTTACTTTTTCTCTTGCCATAGGTCAGTAAAATCCCATTTATACAAGTTATTAAGTTATTAAGGAAGACATAGAAAATACAGGTGGAGAAGGAGAGCAAGAGTGTTGGCTTGAAGAAGGAGGATGCAATTTATTTTATTTTTATTTTATTTTATTTTATTTGCTTCGCCATTTGTGCAATGTGCATATACAATATAGTGCAGAATACATTCG
>JAOTRI020129187.1:0-11542 GCA_028564885.2 Zoanthus sanctaehelenae
ACTTTCACTGCTACCTATGGTGATAGAGCTTTTTCAGTTTGTGCTCCTAAACTCTGGAACTCCCTACCTTTTGATATAAGAACTAGTCTGTCTCTCTCTACCTTTAAATGTCGGCTGAAAACTTATTTTTTTAAGAAATAATAATTTTAACGATTTTATTTTGTATATATTTAAATTTGTATATATGTATATTGTTTTCGTATGCTTTTATTTGAGTTTTTATCAATCCATTGTAAGAGCACCGAGACTGATGGGGTGCTCCTTTTATTATTATTATTATTATTATTATTATTATTATTATTATTAATTTTTTTTTTTTTTTTTTGGCCCAAATATAATTTTATCGTATGTTATTGATTTTTAGGATTTAAATGAAACAGGAAACCCCACTCAAACTGCACTGACGACTAAGATGACTAACTTTTTGGATGTTAATTTTGTCATCTTTAAAAGTTTATTTGGTATCTTAGTTTTTATTAGGTATTTGATAAGTACAGTATGTATTACTTTTATGTAATATTGCCTCCTTAGACACATGGCAGACAAGATGGGAACACCTTACTTACAAAAAGTACTGAACCAGGTTGGTGTTCAATGCATATTGGATATTCTTTAAAACTTTTGAAACAACAATAATGGCTCCTTATTCACCTTGTTCATAAAATAATTTTTATAATCGTATAAATTTTGTTGTGGTTCAAAATGTTTTTTGTTCAAATTTTGTTGATTAAAAACAATTAAAACTTTTTAAACCAGTTTGTTTTTTCAAACCATTTTATTTTATTAAACTCGTTCGATTTCTTTCGTATACATTGGACCAGTTGGCTGTTTTTCAAACCAGTTTATTCTTCTCATATCAGTGTCAGGCCAATAACTAGTGATACCTACTGTAGAAGAATGGGTGTGCTAACAATGGTTGCTTGTGTGGTCACTGAGTGGGGATGAAGCATTACTACAGGTCCAAACAAGTCAGTAGTTCAAATCTTAGGACTATTTTAAGTCAAAAAAGAAAAAGAAAATACTGTTGGGGTATAACTAGATGGTAATACCAAAAAGAAAAAAAAGGAAAAAAATAGAAGTAAAATAGAAATAAAAAAGAAGAGGTAAATAGAAAGTGGTGGTAGAAGTAAAAAGGAGAAAAGGTAATTAGAAAGTGGTGGGTGAGTGGGGAGTGAGTGGGGTAGTAGGTGAGTGGGGAGTGAGTGGAGTAGTACAGTAGGTGGGGAGTGAGTGGGGTAGTAGCTGGAATATGAGAAAGGAATGTCCCAATCAGTTCTTCGACACTCTCAAATTAAACTACAAGCCCGTTTTAAGACTACTCATAAAGCTGATGTTATGCAACGCCATTGCGAAACGAGTTGCACGAGCCATTGCAGCGTGTAACACCCCGTGCAATGGCTAAAATCATTGCGAGACAAGTTGCAGACATCATTGCCGAAAGTAAAATCCTGTTCTACTTTTCGCAATGATGTTAGTTACAAAATTCAAGTTGCAGGAGCCATTGTGCCGTGTAACTTCCCCTTTGCAACTTATCTCGCAATGGCGTTGCGAGACAAGTTGCACAAAAAATTGCCTCGTGTAACATCAGCTTAAAACCCGATATAAAAAGTTAAACCAATTTTAAAAAATTTAAACTAGCTTAAATAGTTAAACTCGTTTAAAAATTTCAATCTAAGGAGCAAATTTAAACCACAAGATATGTAGTACTACATAAAAAATTACTTTGTAATTCTGTGCAAAAATTTGTAACTTCGTACAATTGCAATCTCAAACATTAAAATCTGATTGGAAAATAAACAATACAAAGGTAATAGAGCCAATGAAAATGCAGAAGTTTTTAATAATTTTTAAAACCATTTGAAAATAAAATGTGCACACATAAAGTGTCACATTGTCACTTTCACGTTCAGCATTTTTTCTAATTTTTTCACGTAAAAAATTATATGATTAACAATTAATCAAACCTTTTAATCATTCGATGTGAAATCAATTTGCATCTGTGCGTTTTAAAAAGCTCAAATTTTGATTGTAGTCCGCATAAGCTGCAGTATTGCAAATACTGGTTGCCAGGATACTTCGAGGGGGGTCCTGGGCGTGGGGTCCAGGGGCCCGCCTAAGGGTCTCGGTGGGGTTAAGGGGCGAAGCGATTGGTCAAATTGCCTAGACAGCAAGCTTTATTAATATTTATTATTCATGAGGCTACAGACACGTCGTACGACCAGGAAACGTCTCGAACGCTAGTAATAAACAGTGCAAAAATGCCGCGCAAGTCTGTAATAAATTACAATAGGTTTGATTTTTGCTTAGGGGGTTCACTGGCAAAAGGGGGCCTCGCCGAAAAAGGAGTAGTCGCCCGAACCCCCCCAAAAAAAACCCTGGCTACGGGCCTGCACATAAACGCAACAAGCAACCCATGTGTGCTTAATCCGAGTTGCAAAAAAGTCACTCACATGTTTAATTTGATCAATCAAACGTGAAATGAAAGATTCACATGTTTTCGACAAGGTCAATTGACTTTAGTTCTTGTTGCAGTTTCTCCCCATTAAAAGCAACATCATGCAAAATAAGGCTGTAGACACCTGAAAAAAACTAAACTTAATTTATTTTCCTGTCACATTGCAGCAATTAACCAATCATATTCGAGAAACATTACCAAGTTTGCGAAGTAAACTTCAAGATAATTACATGGCACTGGAGAAAGAAGTTCAGGGCTATGAACACTATGATCCTGATGATCCATCGATAAGAACTAAGACTATGATGCAGTAGGTCCTTGATATTAATTTGAAGTATTGTTTTTTTGTTTTTTAAGCTTTTGAGCACTTTGTAATATGATAGAACAGTGTCTTCCATCCAACAAGCCATTCATTCATCAATTCACAGAGCAAATAATCTATTTATCCACAGCGATCCTCTCATCTAGCCAGTCATTCACTCGTCTATCAACGCAGTCAATTATCATTTCATCTACTTAATAAGCCATCTTTTCATCCAGCCAACCATTCTTTCATTTATCCACACAGCTATCATCTCTTCATCTGGTCTCTAAGCCATCCATCCTTTTCATCCAGCTAGCCATTAATTCATCTAGATCCACACAGTCTGTCATCTTTTCATTTACTCACTCAGCCATCCTTTCATTTAGCCAGCCACTAATTCATCTATCCACACAGTCCCATCATCTTTTCATCATTCACTCAGCCAGCCATCATTTCATTCAGGCAGTGATTCTTTCAATCCTTCCACTAATAATTTTTTGATTTGGCATTTGAAATAAAACAGTAAGTCGTCTCTTTTTCTTTTAGAATGATACAGCAGTATAACACTGACTTTGAAAAGAGTATTGAAGGTTCAGGAGATGCCATTGATACTAAGGAACTTTCGGGTGGTGCTAGGATTAACAGAATATTCCACGAACGATTCCCGTATGAGCTAGTAAAGGTACGTTACTACGTATACTTTAAAAGAAAATATTCTTCTTTAATGGTGGTAGTGCTGAAGGAAGTGTGATTACCCAAACAAGATCTGGATGGAAAAGGTGTTGGGATCTCCAACCTGTCCTTACGTCCCATCTAGAGGTATGGTAACCTCCCTCGAGAGTCATCGAGGCATTTTCGGATAGAGGCATCGCGCGACTCGATAGTCAATTTTTAATTAGGTAGTTGATTCGATTTGACTCTATTGATGTCTGATACACGATGACTCGGATGTACTGATAAAATAATCGAGGTCAAGCGAACTTTTACAGTATGAATTCTTACTCAAAATAAATCCTGAGAGGAAATCGTATGTTTTACCAAGCACAGAAGCGTTTTTGTGTGAATAAGAGAGCTCAAGTGTTTTTATGCTAGAAAACAGCAAAGGACAAGATCATCGTCAATCTCAAAAATGTTTTGTTACACGTAGCAAAATGTTCTTGTGCACGTTGAAAAACATGTAGATAATATTCAACATTTTATTTTCTCATATTGAATTAGTCGAACTAAATATTATTCTCAAGCTACTAGTTGACAAATATTACGGCTCTCTCAAAGGAAACATATCAGCTTTAGGCCGTAGTGCAAATAAAAAATATTTTAGAACCAGAAAATTAGAACAGGGTTCTTTTGACCTTATAAACTACTGTAACGTTGCAACAAAAGGAACATAAACGTTTGACCAAACGCAAAGCTGTCTTAGTACACGGTGTACAATTTGCCAATGTCCCGAAAGACCAATGAATTTCAGTATATTATTTAATGGAGCCGAAACCAACTGTAGAATTGCACACAATTTGGGCATCCTGCTGATGAACAGTAACAGTAACAGCATTATAGTTATGTCTGTTCAAATATCTATTCGAAAACGGACTTGTCAAACCCATTTTTTTTCCAAGATCTCAAATTCCACTTGGGTTGACGTGTCAACACTTAATCAACTTCGAAAGCATTTTGATCAGAAGAAACAATTGCATCCGAAGTTGTTGCAACAGCAGTTTTAACAACTTTTTTTAAAATCATTTTTGAAACAAGACAAGTATGCAAATTCACGGTATTCACTGATCCACAACGGCAGCAGATTGTAACAAACACGCTGACAAGCAGTTGCCTCTCATTTTACTCTAATAATGGAAAATCTTCGTAGCAGTTTGTTTATATAAACTTCAAAATTAACTTTAGTTTGGCTGACTTTTTAAAAAGAATCCAGTTTATGGGAAAAGGATTGAAGTACAAAATATGCAATCAAATCGCATGACCATGCTAATTATTATGCACATTGCACCATACACTTTAATGGTTTTCACTCCTCACAAAAACCCACTGAAACCACGTGACTTACCAATCACAACGTGAAATCTATGATTCAGTAAAAATTAAAAATATTTGGAATAAGCTGATGTTTCGTTGTATTCTTTACTGCCAAATTCGCTAATCTATCCGTAAATGCCTCGATGACTCTCGAGGGAGGTTACCATACCTCCAGACGGGACTGTACTTGAACAGTTTTCTCCTGTTACTCAAAGGGTAGGGGATACCGGGCATGTGTTGGAAGTGTCATGCTGTATGGTAGTGAAACTTGGTTATTGAATGAGGCTGACCTACTGAGATTGAAGCTCATGGATGTATAATGTCACTTTGAAGGGATGATAGCACAGTGAAGAAATGCAAAGATAATTAGAGTTGTTATAGTCAACAAAGAAAGGGTAGATCTTGAAAAAGTTGATACCAAGTAATTCATAGTGATTTAAGATATCCAAAGATTGGTAGTAATCTGGTAGTAAATTAAATTGAATTTAACTTATTCAAGCAGGAAAAAATTGACATAAAAGTTAAAATTTGAATGATGGTGATAATAATAATTGTTAATTATGATGATGATGATGGTGATGGTGATGGTGATGGTGATGGTGATGGTGATGATGATGATGATGATGATGGTGGCGATGATGTGTCAACATTACAGTACTTGACATTCTTGGACTACTTTGTGTCTATGTGTTTAGATGTTTAAATACCAGTTATGTTAATGTTGTAGATGGAGTTTGATGAAAAACAATTAAGGAGAGAAATCATGTTTGCCATCAAGAACATCCATGGTATCAGGTAATACCATTCAGTAGTTACTCCAACATCCTTGAGTGACTCAGTAATCACAATAATTGTAGTTCTGTTGTCAATGATTCTATGGTGATGTTGATTGTGATGATGATTGTAATGGTTTTGATAATGTTGACAGGGCTGATAGTGGAGCTGTTAATGATGTCAGAGTTGGTTTTGGTGCTGTTGATGATGGATGGTGGTACCTGGTGCTATTAAGTTATGTGTCGTGACATGTGTGATTTTGTTGGTGTTATTGATAGTGACATTGGTGATGATGGTGATGTTAATGTTGATTGCTTGGGTAATAATGGTGATGGTTGTTTATGTGGGTGCTAATAATGAATGGTTATTAAAGTATCACTGCATGTTGTGTGTGGCGAGATGTACTAGGTAAATGCATTTGACACTCAGTGCGATTGTGTCTATTACACGTAAAATGTATTCATACGATCTCGGCGAGACTGATGAGATCGAAGAGATTGTATGGAAACCAGGCTTTACAGCTTAAGTTAATGTCCACACTCGATAAACACAATTATTTATTGAAATACTTCGTTTATGTCTTACAAAGTGTACCCGGAAACACAGGCTAATATGCACATGTCACGTACAAGGCGGGAAAATCCTTTCAGGCGGGAAATGCTCAGAATTAAGCGTGGTTTCCATATAATCTTGTCTCATTAGAAATTGTTGTTTTGAAATTGTATTTTTGTTTTGATTCCCATTGCCTTGGTAGAAATGTTCCAAAGATTTTGGGCAGTTGAAATAGGTTTTGTGTTATGGTTAGGGGAGTGTGTTGCGGCTCTCTGCCCCACTGGGGGGGGGGGGTACAAGGACTAAGACAGAGAGACAGAGTGAGAGAGAGAGAGAGAGAGAGAGATTGTGAGTGTGTGTGTTGATTGGAAGTTTTCTAAAAGTAATGATTGATTTAAAAATAATATTATTATGTTCTTTTACAACGCTTAATATTTATTTGTTTTTTGTGCAGAGTTGGTCTTTTCACCCCTGATATGGCATTTGAAGCAATTGTAAAAAGACAAATTGAGAATCTAAGATCACCTGCAGTTAAGTGTGTTGATATGGTAATGGCCGAGCTGACTAATGTGGTAAAAAAGTGTGCAGATAAAGTAAGTTGTCTTTTACACTTGTTTGCACAAAGTCATACACAATCTTGGTTAATATTAGGACTGTATAATAATAAAGCTTTATAAGATTTATGTAGCACATTTTACTCTACTATGTGAGCTTCTCAAGCACACATAGTAGAGTAAAATGTGCTACATATTGTGCTACATAAATCTTTGTTATAACATCTCCTAATGAATTAAAGGCTAAGCTTTTAAGTCTTCTTAAACATTAGACAATCTAAGTTTAACAAAGGCAACACCTTAACTCTTTCACTCCCAATCAGTTATCAACACTCAACTTCTCCTTTCATTACAAATACAAAATAAAACATTTGGTAATGAAAAAATGAGAATCCGGATCAAGCGAAGCAAACTACTGATGATTAAAAGTGAAACTCTCTCAAAGTTGTTCGATAAAAAGTTAAGTCTTTAGTTGGGAGAACTTAATAATTCAACTGGAAGTGAAAGGGTTAAGTAGAAATCAAGTATTTTAAGGCCCTTATTAATGGTCTGGCTGGGACTCAAACCCAAGCCTCCTGTACGATAAACTGGTAAGTTACCATACCAACTAGGCTAACTAGGTAGGGGTAAGAATGATAATTGAATGAGTTCACCTCATCATGGCACCAGCTTGATCAAAATACACGGTTCAATGAAAAAACAAGTGAATTCTTGGAAAGTCTTACAAGTACCTTTGCATAAGATCTATTTAAAATCCCCTTGATTTTTTTTGAACTTGTTATACTTAGACCAGGTTTATTTAGAGTTCGTAAATTATATTTTCCTCTATATAAATAAATTTATTTTATACCATGTTGTAACTGTTTTAAGTCTATTGCTATGAAGCAGCAAATCTATCATCTTTTCACAATCCACTTTCTGCCTTATACTGTAGCTACCTCAAAAAATTGTGAGTCTGGGCCCAGTTGTTCAAAGGCTGGTTAAGTTTAACTCTGGGTTAATGCTAACCGGCTCTTAAACAACTGAGCCCTGATTGCTAAAAGCCACGGATATCTGTTTTGAGCTTTTTAGGGCTTGACATAGTTATGCTATAGCCTATTATCTATTGTTATCATGGAGAGACAATCATTGGTTACTGTTCATAAAATTTAAGACAAAAAAAGCAAAACCCAAATCGGTCTCGCACGAAGTCCAAATAAAGAGCTAACCTGGGAACTGCTGTTCAAAAGCACACAAACCCAGGATTAAATTGATAACCCATGTTCCATAATTCTTGTGATTGCCAACTTAAGAGAGACGAGTTTAATCTGTAACTTTAGAAATACAAGTTTTTTCTTTTGTGAAATCTGATCAGTATTTTCCATAACCGTAATCTTTTCCTCAGGATATTAGTTGCACTGCTGTAGTTTTTGGTAACCCATCATTAGACTTAACCTGTCTTAAACAACTCGGCCTAGAA
Source organism: Zoanthus sanctaehelenae (assembly GCA_028564885.2). Lineage (NCBI taxonomy): Eukaryota > Metazoa > Cnidaria > Anthozoa > Zoantharia > Zoanthidae > Zoanthus > Zoanthus sanctaehelenae. The sequence goes on from JAOTRI020129187.1 coordinate 8,127, forward strand.
ATTTGATTTATCTGGGCCGTCATTGTTGGTGTTCCTGTCTTTGGGCTACAATCCCTAGCATATAAAATGCAATGAACTAATCCACGTCATATTTCATACAACAGTTGGACAAGTACCCACATCTTCAAGAAAACGTGGAAAGGATTATCATTGATTTTATCAATAAAGGAGAAGTCAAATCAAAAACACAGGTATTGCTTTACGTTCAGGGCTGGAAACTAACTTTTTTAAAACTTCTTGTCAGTAGTGAAAGTAGCATGTGAAGTTGTTTTTTTATAATGAAGTGCTCAAGCTTAGATATTTCGTAAGCTGTCTTGTGGCGGCCTTGCTTTTTAAAAAGGTCGCCAGGAATATTAATTTGGTCGCCATATTTTTTGAGAAAGAACGCTTCAACTATAAAAACAACCTCAATGGCAGGAAAGGAGGTCGGCAAAATGGCAATCGTTTCGACAGTTTTGGTCGCCCATTATTTAATCTACTCACCATGGCGACCGTTCTGACAGTTTTGGTCGCCCATTATTTAATCTACTGGCCATGGCGACTGTTCTGACAGTTTGGTCGCCCATTACTTAATCTGCTGGCCATGGCGACCGTTCTGACAGTTTTGGTCGCCCATTATTTAATTACTGGCCACCAAAACGAGCGCAGCTTGGAGCCTTGAATGAGAATAATATGTCAATTTGAAGTTACATAATAATGACACGAGTAACTCACTTTCTTTTCAAATGAAAATTTAAACGACACAACTTTCTCTTCGTACTACGGAGTTGCGATTGCTTATTTAGGTTTTTTTGGATGTACGTCTGAGAAAAACGCTCTCATTATCACTGGAGCCAATAGTAAATTTGATAATATCTGCGAAATTTAGTCTCAATTCAAAACCGACAGATGCTTATTTTTAGAAAATTTACTCTTCACAGTGGAAATCCTTTACGGGGGTTTCATTAAAATGTGGAGCAATAGGATATCTGGATAGGCGGGCATCCATCTGACGGTCCTTCGGAAGAAAATACATAGGAAAGTAACTTTTATTTTTGTTCTTTTGGTTGAGACCGACGTTATAAGCATCCGGGCAATGTCGTCTTCACAGCCAGTCAATTTGCGCGGTGCCTGGCCCTTAATGAAACCCCTGCCTTTACAAGGGTTCTTCCTTTGGGTGAGATTTCAAGTTTCAAGTTTTATTAAGTATTAAATTAAAACATACAAGAAATGAAATACCACTGCTCGCAGTTAGCTATAGCTATTCGAGGCAAGCAGTAGGCTTACGCATATAATTAAATAATAACGAATTTAATACATTAAAAAATTAAAATAAAGTTACAGAAATAAGTATAAATGTATTTATTAGAGCTTCCGTTTCTAACAATTTTAGGTGAAAACTTTCATTGAATTGGAACTTGCATATATCAACACAAACCATCCAGACTTTGTTGGGTTCGCAGAGTAAGTGTTTAAATGGATTTAATGGAGCCGAAACCAATTGTAGAATTGCACACTATCTGGGAATCCTGTTGATGAACAGTAACTATTTTGCTATTTTTTTTCAGCAGCATTATAGTTATTTCTGTTCTGGTATCTGTTTTCAAGTAATAATTAGAATATTCTTAATATGAAGACTCCTTTTTTTATTGTTTGTGTTATAATAAGGGCAGGTAGTACTTATCGTAATAATCTTTTTTTATTTCTGATCGGCGTTGATGCACGGATCCTTTAAAACACGGCTTGTTTACTATTACTTGTTATCCTAGAAAATTCCTGGCATTTTGACATGTTGTACTATTAAGTGCCATAGAAAACTCGTGGAATGCACACTTTTTTAAGGCAAGAGAAGACAATAAATATATATATATATTTATTTATTTATTTAACAACTTGTTTAAGGCAGGTATAGATTTACAATACAACTTTAAGTTCCTTACAAGGTAAATTACCTATTCCTATCCCCTAAGAGAAGTTGAAACTCAACCCACTTCATGCACCCATGCTACAGAAGAGAAAATTTGATGAATACAAATGGCTAAAACAATGTTAACAACTATATTTGGTTGTATATCAAGACGACGACATTTTACACAAATCGGTTTACAGGAACGGATACCGTCTTGGTCAAAGACATTTTTTAACCTGTACATAAATTCGAGCATAAAGTTTTTTTCATAAGAACAGTAAATTTTGCCGAGTCTTATTGTCAGTTTTTTTGGCTGCTTCAACGTCAACCTGTTCTTTGTTTGTTTTTATTTTGCAGCGGTTAGGAACTTGTTTGTACATTCTTGCACAGTATATTGTCGAAACATACATGTTCAACAGTTGAAATGGATTGTACGAAGTACGTTTGGACAAAAGTAGATATAGAACATAATACATAGGCGCGTGAAGATATGGAATATATTTTCGAGTATTCAAATTGGTACTCGCTGTTCCTTGGCGCCGTGAAAGCTAAAATGCAGACAGCTATTAAACCTAACTGTTGATAAGTGCTTTTGGAGAGCTTGCACCAAACTGTTGCTTCTGAAACAGAACGTCTGGAATAAAACTAAAAATAAAACTGGAGGCCTGTCAGTTCCTATTACTAGCCGATTAAGTTGACTTGGGCGGACGTGGTTGGCGCAATTGGAAAGATTCGAATATTTGTGTGATTTTTTTCCGCCTAAGCCAACTCAGCTTTCCATCCTCCCGGGGTAGGAAAATGAGTACAAGCGTCTGCTGGGAGCTAACCTGCGATAGATTAGTGTCCCGTCCAGGGGGGGTCAAAGACTCTTATCAGCTTAACACTACAGAAACCGGCCACTAGGCTCGTATAAGGATCTAGCGTACTGGATAATCAGTAAAATGTTATTCAAACATATAGTTCCTAAATTCAAAACCTGCTAAGAGTTGTAGACTGATTGAAAAAATGTTTTCGAACGCCAAAAGTTGTTCAAGCGTTGCCGAGCACAATCTTCCAGGCCGACTGGTAGCGAGTTTAAAGTCGACGGTACCAATTTTGACGCTCGACTTTCTTTAGGGAGAACATTAGAAATATAATAAGAGAGAAAATGCAATCGCAGGTTTTGTGAAAAGCCAATAATTTGAAACCAGTCTCACTAGCGATGAAGGATGTGAATGAAAACCGCATTACTGACTTGATACCAAGATCTGGATATAAAATTAGTTGGCGAATCAAAGATAATTGTAAAATAAGTAACTAAATTAAATATTTCGAATAGAAAGTGACTGCTGCGACAACACTTTTTAGTTCGTGAAAAGCTATCGGCATTGTTGGGGTATCGGGAAGGTTGGGGTATAGGCATGGTTGGGGTATTGGGAAGGTTGGGGTATTGGGATGGTTGGGGTACAGGGATGGTTTGGGTATCGGGAAGGTTGGGGTATCGGGATGGTTGGGGTATCAGCATGGTTGGGGTATCGGGAAGGTTGGG
>JAOTRI020129198.1:0-11541 GCA_028564885.2 Zoanthus sanctaehelenae
TCCAGGGGGAGTCAAAGACTCTCATCCGCTTAACACTACAGAAACTGGAGATAAGCACCGGCTCCATGGGCCACTAGACTCGAAAGGATTTAGCTTAGCTCAAGTTAATTTGTTGTTTAACTGAGGCCTGTGGTTGAGCTACATCCTGTTGAAAACCGCTTAAGTATTATTGTTGATGCCCATATACAGTAAATCTGGCTTGTATGGCTTATATTTAAGGAGTTGATCAGAATTAGCTCACATCATTATTACACCATTAATATCTGGAAAAAATCGTTAAATTTAAACCTTAAGAAAATTTTAGAGTTTAAAAAAAATGGTTTATCTTTTTAATTTTACTTGATTTTCTCAACAAACAGAAAACAGCAAGAATATGAGCAAGGGCTTCTTCAGTCAGTGGCAAAACGATTGTGAGTTCCATAATGTAGTAGTCCTATAACAATCATTTAATCGAAGGTATCCTGTGGTAAGTTCGTGGAGTAAGTAAAGTACTGTGTCAGGGAGCAGTTATATCTTGACTGTTGTTCATTGAAGTATATTGTACACGTGATAACCGCGTGTGTTAGTTTGCCGAAGTCGTTTACTGAAAACCGAAATATCACGTGACATATTGGACGGCTTTCATTGGTAGCCGAATAAGAGCATTCTTAACGACCATTTAACGAATGCATGAATGCGCCTGCCGAACTTTAGACGATCGGAAATCGACTACAAATTTTATTTATTGATTACGCCTGACATCCTGATTCCCCAACCATCCCGATAGCTCTCCATGAGCTAAAAATAGATGCAGTTTATACTATTTAAATTGTATTTAGTACTGTTCAATATTTATAGCTGGCTGAGTGTTACTAAGTTTTTGTGATTAATAGTAAAGTTTTAACATGAAAAGTTAGGACGTACGACGTGTAACATTTCACAATTACTCCCACACAGTGCGTTTTTTTTTAACTGATTGTAACTTTGGCAGTAATAAAGCAGTTAGCCAAATTCTGATATTTTCACAAAAGTTTATTTAAAAGTTGATTGGAATGTATCTGTTACTGCGATTTGCTAACGTTAGATTTTTTACTTTTTCAAGTTTCTAAGCGTTGTTATGTAATTGGTATATAAACCCTCAGACACAATCATATCTATTAAAAGTTTTAATCTGTTTAGGTCTCTAATATCATAATGACTTTGAATGCTGACGTAAACTTTTTTAACAGTATAAATATGACCTTTAAGGCACAATTTGGAACGGAAGATGGAGAAGAAGCGTTTTATTATTATACAACATACTAGTATTTTCAACATAAGGGCTATTACACATACTATAATCTGATTGGCTCCCTAACCTCGGGCTATTTGTGATAGTCCAAGGTGACGAGTTTGCGAAAACAATGGCGGCTCCTTCGCGTTTTGTGTAAGTGTCAAATGACTATTTACAAGAACTTCTAGATAGTTCAATACCCGAGAAGCCAAAAAAAGTTACTACGTATTGAATGAAAATATCCAATGGTAAGTTACAAGCATTAGAAAACAGAAGTATTGCTACTTTTTCATAGATTTTTTGCGGACATAAACGAGAGTTGTAAATTGAAAAATTCACTCGTTCAGCATCTCCAAATTAGCATGTATTTATATTTAATTTTGGCTCAATATGTTGGAAAATTCTAAAACAATTAGACCTCTCGGACTCATGGACTACGATTCAATGGCCTTTACGGCCTACGGCCTCATGGACTATTGACTCGTAGTCCATGCGGCCTCGGGGTTTAATTGTGAATTATACAAACACTTCTTTCACTAGATTGAATAGAAAATCTGAATAAAAGCAATGAATGCCATTAATGGAAAGTTGCGTCGGTGTTTCTACAGAAAAAGTGATGAATTATACGCTCTAATGGAAATGATTCTTTTTACTGGCGTTTCAACTGGGGTCCTTGGTCGGAGTGAATGTGAATCATTTCCTCTACTGTGTATAATTTATCTATTTTTAAAAAGAACTTTTTGAATAAACGCAATTTTAATTTTGCAATTTTTGACATTACAATAGAGAGACAGACAAGTTCTTTGTCTTGAGAACACCAATACATGCGCCAGATTAGATTAAGTTTGTTCAAAATGGCTAGAGAATTACGTACAGGAGCCAATTTCACATTTGTGATGTCATGATGATGTCACTGTGACGTGCAATTCAAAAACTCAACGAAACCAATGGGCTGGCTTCAAGTGGTTTCAAAACTTTCAGAGAAAAGCAATTGATTTCCAATATTTACTTGCTGAAATATATGTTCTTGTTTAGGAATTCCTTATTTCCAAAATTTCGTTAAAGCTTATGTATTGAAAACTAACTATGTTTTCTTCAATTTTTATTTGTGCACAGGGGGTTATATGAAGAAAAGGTATGTATCAGAGACAGAATACTACTGTTAAGTAGAAGCATAACTCTTGAGGAATGTGGCTGGAATATAAAATATAATATATATAATATGTTGTTATTATTATTAGTTTTAGAATAATACGCTTGTTTTTACGTTTGACTTAAAATGACATTGTATGTTAAAGTTTTTGCAGAATTAGTGCAATTTTTATTGTAGGTGCTGATTTTTTCCTATATACTCATTATCTTGAATTAGAATAATCAATTTGGCATTCGTATGTAAAAGAGATGAGTTTATCCCATAAATACTCATTCTTATACGGGCACTATTCTAAAACCCCATCCCATGAAGACAAAAATAATTTAAGTAAAACACGATACCGACTTCAGATTGAAAAGTTATTGGGACCTTATTAGGAGACAAGTACCCTTTAGGGACTAAAATTCATCTTACTTCTGATGTTATCAAATAATATTCTTTTAAATTTTAGAGCATAAAAGTTGGTGAAAACGGCTCCTGGACCTCCACAGGTATTTGGTAGTGTTCACTTCTTTTTGTTAAATCCAAAGTTCGTTAATTAACAAGACATGTCGATTTGACTGGACTCCACGACATCGTTGAATTTTATGCCTTTCATAATCAAGAACTAAAACAATAAGGTTTTTTTTTCATTAACTTTATGGTCCAAATAGTTTCAGTTGTCCAGTTGGTTTAACTAAGGATCGTTACAATCAATACCCAATTCTAAATATTCATCAGGGCTCGAAATTTTGACTGATACGGTCGCATAGACCTTATTCATAAATGGCGGCGATTTTGATATTCTTTTGTATTAGCCGTACCAGCCTCGTTTTGAGTAACATATTTTTTTGAAAGTTTAACCCAAGAACGAGGCTAGTAGGGCTAATTTGAATGAAGACTAAAGGATATTAAAACGGCTGCCATTTATGAATAAGGTCTATTTGCGACTAAAACTTTAACAATGGTCGTAATTTTGCGACCAATTAACATCTCCGACAGCTAATAATACTAGAAAAGCCCTCAGAGAGTGCAGACCTCCGATAAGCATATTGTGAAACCCACACAACATTAGAGTCCAGTATATATGTTATATCAAAGATTTCTTCTGGATTACCCTAAAAATTTAATCAGTTCTTCCATGACCATTTCTGACAACATCTGAAAATATCGTCAAAATCCGTCTATAACTTTTTGAGCTATATATCGTGAACTAACTAACTAACTTACAAACAAACCCCGCCAAAAATGTAACATCCGTGGCAGAGGCTATTTCACTTTTAACTTTTTCAATTGTAGAAACCGCATGTAAAGTCGAGCTTGCAAATACAAGAATTCAAGAAAAAAATTCCTAACTTTGGAATTTGTACGTGCAGCATGAATCGTACTACAAGTTTAAAAAAAAATTCAAGAAACAATTTTCTAACACAGGAATTTGCAGATGCAGCACGAGTCTTGCTCTAAGTGTAAGTTACAATTGTAGCCATACAATTGTAAATGACACTGAGTGTGCTTGTATGTAAATGACCTTGAGTGTGTTTGTATGTAAATGACGCTGAGTGTGCTTGTATGTAAATGGCACTGAGTGTGTTTGTATGTAAATGACGTTGAGTCTGCTTGTATGTAAATGACACTGAGTGTGCTTGTATGTAAATGACGCTGAGTGTGCTTGTGTGTAAATGACGCTGAGTGTGCTTGTATGTAAATGACTCTGAGTGTGCTTGTATGTAAATGACACTGAGTGTGCTTGTATGTAAATTACGTTGAGTGTGCTTGTATATAAATGGCACTGAGTATGTAAATGACGTTGAGTTTGCTTGTATGTAAATTACGTTGAGTGTGCTTGTATGTAAATGGCACTGAGTGTGCTTGTATGTAAATGACACTGAGTGTGCTTGTATGTAAATGACGATGAGTGTTCTTGTGTGCTTGTAAATTCAAAGTGATCCAGAATCCAGGATTTTTTCTGGATCATCCTCAAAATTTAATGAGTTCTTTTATGTCACATTTCTGACAACATCTGAAAATTTCATCGGAATCCGTCCATAACCTTTTGAGTTATGTTGCTAAATAACTTATAAACAAACAAACTGACCCCGATAAGAACATAACCTGTTTGGCAGGGTTAAAAATTATTCACTAGAAGTTGCTATCTTACAGCTTTTTTTTCCGCTTTTTAAAAACTGTTGCGACTAAAATTTTACAAGAAATTCCAAAAATATGGCCATGAAACTTTTTTTAAATTTCGTGCTCTGTACATGTGTATCACCATCGTCTACTTCAGTTATAGCCAAAGAAATCGTTGTTGTTTTTGTTGTCCTGGTATTTCATCGTTTATGTTATAAAAGAACTATTGCATTTCCAGTTGTAGATATGATTGTAATTTTCTCGTGTTCAAGTCAATATCTCACTAAACACTTAGTAGATGGAATTCCTCTTCATGTGCGGACATGTTATGTATCTGATGAAGCTGTCGTTTCTTTCTAGGCTCATCTACCCCACCGTTACTAACCGACTGGTAAGTACTAGTTGTACAGGCTGTAGTAGTCCCATTGTTCTGGATCGCATTGCTTTTTAGAAATGCATTTCTTTTTTTATTTATCTTCTGCTGTTCTTTGAATAAGGGCTTGAAAAGTTATTCTTAGTTTATGTCGTTCTTGAACCAAGAGCTCTACATTTAGATACATGAAGTATCCATCCAAACCGATTGCAAAAGCTTTAAAGAATATTATACTGAATATAATGTTTGTGAAAAGGTGACGGAAAGGTAGCAAAAAACATTCTAGAAATGAGACCATGGCCAGTCGGCAGCAGCTGCACTATACTACCTATAATGATGGTGAAGTGAGTGTTAGCAGTTGTAAACGTTATAAAAAGCAGTAAAAAGTGTCTGCTTTTAGAATGTAGTTTGAAAGTAACATTAGTAGTAGGCAACGTAGTAGTAGTTGCCAGTACGTTTCCATTAAAGGGGAACAGAACCCTAATGTTAACTTTTCAATGTTTGAGAATTATGCATTGTACAGTATGACATATATGTGAAGTTTTTTTTAAACCGTTGGCCGAGCAGTTCAGAAATATTTTATGCCCTATAACTAACAGAAACTATTTGATTGGCGGCTCAATATGTGATGTCAGCAATTAATTATGATGTAGGTTACGATATTTGGAACATTAAAACAAGGAAAAATATGGATACTTACTACTACTACTACTACTACTACTACTACTACTACTACTACTACTGCTACTGCTACTGCTGCTGCTGCTGCTACTACTACTGCTACTGCTGCTACTATTACTACTACTACTACTACTACTACTACTAATGATGATGATGATGATAATAATAATGGCGGCGCGTAGGATGAACGCATGTTATCCGCTCTGAAGCACGTGTGTATATCTAAAAAGGTATTTGATATACTTTGCAGGCTGTGGAGCTATTTGGAGAGACGATTCAGTGCATCTAGACAAGTGGAATTAGCAATTTGTTTTGTTCGATTTTTATCCGAGTATTATGGCGAGCAGAGAGAACTCAGAACAACAGAAACTTCAACGGAATAGAGAGAAGATGAAATAGATGGAGAACATGAATAACATTCTACTGGACTGTAAGAGTAAAGCTCAAGCATTTATCTAAGTCGAATAATCCACCTGGAAAATGGCAGAACGGAAGGATAATTATATGCGTATAATGAAAGAGTTGTGGGACGATTTTGTGTTGGGCATGTTGAGTTAACAAGTTACCATTTAAAAGACCATACAGCGAGGTTGGAAAAAACTATGGGAGATGTAAAATGTGTGATTTCGGAAAATGTTGGGCAGAGAGCTGAGGGAACGGAATTACCTAATAGAGAATCTAATGTTTCTAACTTTGATTCAACTAATTTGGATGTCAATCACCAAGAAGCCGCAGATTTGCATATGGTAACTGAGGACGCTAACCCCGTGGGACCTGTCAGTGCTGTCAGTCAAGATACACAAGATACATAGATTTTACGAATATGACACGTGAGGTGAGCGAGAGTTTGATACACGTAAAAAGGAGAAAGGAGAAACCAACTAAGAACAATTTGAATAGCATCAACCAGACAATAATGGAGCTAATGAAGCAACACCAAGTTTCCCCAAGTGAGATCCTCTTCAGTTATTTGTGTTCTTTATTTTGTAATTGCATTCTTGTAGAACAAAGGCCGGAAAAACAAGTATAGTGGAACAGTTGGAGGAGCATGTAGATGACAGAAGTGGGGACTAAAATATGAAGAGTATGTGGTGAAAGTAAGAAAAAAGATCTCGATTGCACAAGCTGAGCTGATGCGTTTCAAAGAGAAAACTCACAAAAAATATCACAAATAAAAAGGGAGAAGAAGTTGAGCTACGCTGCCTATCTGCGGTGAAGTTAGTTCGTTAAATGGAAGAACAGAAACCTATCCTAACAACAACAACAACAACATTTTTATTTTCCCACTTTTTAAATAATAAAGACATATTACAAAAAAATTTGAATAAACATAAAGGGTTTTAGCACCATGAAATAACTAAGTAGCTAAAAATGCAAGGGTGCTAAAATACCAAATATAAATCAAATTACTAGGTCGGGATGGGCTGAAGTATATCACACCGTACATACACACAAGTACTTAACATATTCTAACTAGTGTTATTTATTTTAGCATAATATTAGAAAAAAATAATATACTTTTTATACATAAGTTATGGAAATAAACAGATCTTTTAATAGTGGAACAAAACCATTATCATGAATTTTCCCAATAAATTATTGTGAAGAGTGATACCTAAGCACCTATTAACAAGAAAGCTGAATAGAGGTGTTTTCAGGCGTCGGAAGCAGAAGGAAGAAGCTAGAGTCCTTTTAAAACAAGCAATTTCAGACTGATGCTTGCAAGGTCTATGTGAATATGCGATAAATGCTAAATAAGGGCAAAGAAAATGATCGCCCGCGATATACAGCAAATAGTCAGGTGAATGAAGGAGAAAAAGAAATGTTTTTAATAGCACGAGGAAGCAAGTGGACCCTGGAGGACTTTATGGGAGAGAGATAAGATAGCAGACAGGAATGCTGCGTGGCTAGAGGAGATAAGATCTGCGATCCATAGTAGCGTACCACCATCGGTCGAGGAAGACTGACATTTAGAAATGATGGTTCCTGCACAAGTGTTGACCAAAAGGAAAAACTGGAGGGCGTCAGACCCAGATCACCTTGCAAACTTTTGGTGGAAACACACCCATTCCCTCCACGAGGGTGTGGCATTTCAATCAATATCTAGGAAAAGTGAAGATTACCCTGATTGGTTTGCAGAGGGAAAAACCCCCCTTATTCCCAAGCCTGAGGAATTTAGTAGCAATAATAAGAGACCGATCACTTGTTTGAACACTCAATATAGGTGGTATGCCTCGTGCGTTTTCATCATTACGCTCTTATGGAAGGATCACAGAGGGGTGTGTGTGCTGGATGTTGCAGCACAGTTGACAACTTTCGCATGGACTAGGCGGTTATACTTGATTGTCATCTTAGAAAGCGTAATCTAAGTATGGGATGGGTCGACATTAAGAAAGTTAGACTCTGTAGATCATGGCTGTGTAGGCCATTCATAACCTGTCAAGAAGTTGGAAAACCAGAATAGTGACCACAACTAAAAGGGAAGAGAAGTTTCGGAGACAATACGATTTAGAAAGGGCCTCCAACAGAATGACGCCTTATGTCCTCGGCTTTTCAAGATCTGCCTGAACCAAATCGCCAGGGCCCAGTTGTTCAAAGGCTGGTTAAGTTTAACCCTGGGTTAAGCAAAACTTCAAACAAGAATTTCTTTTTTAAGAAAAGGTAATCGTTTATTTATGAATACTGTTTGGATTTATCTAGGAAAAGTCTTGTTAATCCCAATTTATTACAGCTAACATTTTTGCTTGCAAGATTGGAAACAAAATCGTGATTTAAACATTTAACCCTGGGCTAGTGCTATTCAGCTTTTGAACAACTGGGCCCAGAGGCAGATCCAACTGAGGTTCTTGTTACGTTTCACCACACAACAAAATGATAACAACTAGCTTACACGCAAAACTCTTAGCTGCCTTTCATTTATAATACCAGTTGGTCGACAGAAGATCTCTTATCCTCTTATTTTCTCAATTTTAATAAGAATATTTCGTTGCTGGGAAAACTGGATCAAAGAAAAATATGCATGAAATTGTCCAGAATTGCCTTAATAACCTCAAAATTTTGTGCACAGTAACATCATTTTTGTTGTTTCAGTGGCACTTAGGATTTTTCGACTGGAAGTACACTCCAACAGAACGAGGATTCGATTCATTTTTTGGTTACTACTGTGGAAAAGAAGATTACTGGGATCACTCCAACCGCTATGGTAAAGACTGGGCATTGGATCTTCGAGATAACACAGAGGTATGTGATACCCTATGACATCATAGTGTTCATAATAGTTATATTTTCAATCAGGGTCAATGTTGGTTTGGATTTTATATGTTTTTTGTGCTATTCTGTTGATTTTCTTATTTCGAGCTATAAACTGTAATCCATTGTAACTATATGTAGCTAAATATATATTTTCATAAAACAGCATTCATCAAATAACAGTATGTTTAAAAAAATGATTTTTATGCAATTCATTTTGGTATTCCTGCTTTTGTCTTGTAGGTGTAGTTTTTATCGAAAGATTAACTGGTTGTAAAATTAATTTACAGTTGAGGTGTTTAAAGTGTTTTAGCACCAAGACGTGTTTGTTATGACTGTGCTCGGTTACCTTAATTGAAAATGTTGTCTCTGCTGTAAACATTGTTACTCTATTTGATCGATCTTTTTCATATTATTGAAGCAAACAATAACACTTACTGCTATCCTTTTAGCCTGTGTGGAAAGAGTGGGGCAACTACAGTACATATCTGTTCACTGACAAAGCTATTGATGTTATTAACGCCCACGACAAAACCAAACCTCTGTTCTTGTATCTTCCCTACCAAGCTGTACATAGTGCTAACTACATCCAGCCAATTCAAGCTCCTCCTGAACTTGTTAACAAGTTTGAAAATATTACCAATGTTGATCGAAGGACTTTTGCAGCTGTTGTATCTGCATTGGACACGTCAATAGGCAAAGTAATAATGTTATTATAATATTTATTAATTGGCCTTGCATAGTCATTGTTTGGCGAAAATCTGATTTATCAAAGCCAAGAACATTTAATTGTAATATAGAACAATATATTTTGCATTATGTGAACATTGAATGATGCTGCAAATGGAAGATGTTTTTTTTTTTGCCAGACAGTTATCTGGAGTAGATTATTGGTGTCATTCATTATAATTTTTGAACCAATTGATAAAGCCCTTTAAGATGAATATTCATTTTGTTTGTCTTGAAGAGTAGAAATGATTGGTGTTATTCATTCTAATTTTTGAATTAGTTGTTGAAAACGTATAAAGTGACCATTTTGTTTATATCTTGAAGAGTAAAGCTATTGTTTATTGATGTACCAGTGTTTTAACCATTTGATAGGACGTTAGTTTAACAAGATAAATTTGTTTGTGTTGTAATGTGGATTGTATTAACAATCTTCCCAGTTACAGTATGTTTATATAGGTTGTTTGAATAATTTAGAAGCCTAAATTCTCCTTGAAAGCTTTAAAGCTTCAAAGATCCTTACCTGCCTCTGATTCGTGTCCTTGTGCCACATCTGATTAACATAGTGTTAGTATATAGGACGTTACTTATACATTTATTTTATGCCCTATTTTTTATATTATTTCACTCTTATCGGCTTACTTATCCATGCTTTGTTTCATATCTGTTTAGCTTGTTAGTACTTTGAAGTCCAGAGGATTGTATGACAACTCAGTCATTGTGTTTAGTACGGATAATGGTGGACCAGCAAATGGCTTCGACATGAACATGGCCTGTAACTTTCCCCTGCGTGGCGTAAAAGCTACACTCTGGGAAGGTAAGACATAGTGCCTCTTATCATGAATTTCACTTGATTGTATATCAGTTATACGCTTTCCTCCTAACTCCAATATATTTACAAGTCTTTAATCAGTTTGATAATAAACCTGGCGAGACAAATGATAGGACGACTATTTAAAATTTAATATCTATTCATTCATGCAACAAAGAAACTCCGGTGTCGCTTACACGGAAACAGTTTCTTATCGAAACGGACTGTATAGGAAACGACACAGATTTGGATTCTTTTATATGGAACCCATCCAACTGCTTACGTCCCGGAGGTCTCGTTCTCAAGCCTTTGCGCTTCGTCAGTTGGATCTTGAAAAATGTAAAGAGTCCTCCCACCATTTTAGTTTTGTCATGACCGCAAAATACGACGTTCCAACGGACGGCCGATGAGATAGAACTAGCTATGTAGATGCTGGCTGCTGGATACATGAGAAAAAGGAGATGTTGCCATCTATGAAATAAAGGATTGCTTTGGATTGGAAGATTCACCCGTTAAGCTAACGTACAGCCAAGTGTTTAATCATTAAAAAATGCTGAGAAACTTAACTTTTAAGTACCGACTTTTCCTATCAGGAGCTCAGCTCTTTCCGCACGTGTGCGGCAAAATTTTGGTGAGAATTTCACCTCGCGAGGTCGTGAGACAAAAATCTTTTGCCTCGCGAGGCCATTTTCTCATCGTGTGCAAACGACGTGAGCATCTTGCTGAGCCAAAATACAATTGTAGCGTCATTTTTGCTTGATTTATTTAAAATTTGTTCAAAATGTCGTGAAAACAATTCACAAAACGGAACTCCATAAATGTTATTTTCACCTGTCACGGTTCTCGTAAAACACAGTTTCAAACGTAAGGTCTTCTACAACTGGGTCTTCTAAATTTCATTAACCCTGTTGCAGCTATACCGCCCTAAAAGATTCCTGGAATACTCACTAAGTTAACAATTTAATTCTTTGCTAAACAAAAGAAAGATGTTTCGACTTTGGTTTTAAAGCAAACTGTAGTATTTTATTTAACTTTGGAAGGCCAGTGATGCAAGAATAAACTGTCGTTTCTGCACAATATCATTAGTTGAAATGCAAAAATTAAAAATAACAACGTTTTGCGTCGTTTTTTTACCAGGAAAATCAACGATGTTTGGCCTTAGATTTTTTGATGACATTTTCATTTCCAGC